>CATIWR010016344.1:0-13496 GCA_949677035.1 Omphalea diandra | reverse complement strand
ATATATATATATATATCTGTATGTGTAGTTTTCCTCTTTAATAAATATGGTCATGTGATTTATTTATTTGCAAAACTTTATCCTATAGTATAATGTTATTTGCAAAGTGATACCAAATTCGTAACTCTGTTACATTCATCTGATATAGTACCAGATTTTATACATTATTTCAACTAATTATGTATATAAAATTTGGATACATAATTTCTTCACTCTAAATATATAATTTGTTATTTTTTTGTTTATTTTCTTTATATATTTGAACAAATTTTACAATGGTAAAACAAAATTTGTTCAAATATATATAGAAAGAAAAAAATAAACAAATTCTATATTTATAGTGAAAAAATTATGTATTTATACATAATTAATTAAAATAATGTATAGAATATGACACTAGGTCATATTGCTATAATAGAGTTATGGATCTGGTACCACTTTGCAAATGACGTTATCCCACAATGTGAAGTTTTGTAAATAAATAAATTACGGGATCATATTTGCCAAAGAGAAAAACCATAGGGTAGAATTTTATTATATATATATATATATATATATATATATATATATATTGTTGACAAAAATAAGAAAAGAAGAATAAATTGCGGGCTTCGAGGCATGATTAAATCACTATCTTTAGGAGCCTTTGGATTGTGCACATGAATTCTCTAAGATCAGTTCATAGTCAGATTCATTTCGATAGATCATATCTATCCAACCAAGGTGTTTAGGAGCCTTCAGATTTCTTCATCAAGATGAAAGGTAGTGAGCATGAAATCAGAGGGAATTTTGTTAGGTTGAATCACCTTTTTCTTGTTGGTTTCATAACAATCCTTCGCTTCCGTAGTGATTTCTTTCATCTTATGAAGAGGAATTGTGGGTCTTGAAGGAAGGGAAAGGGATTAGGCTATGCCCTTTTCTTTTTCAGATCTTATCAATTTTCTTAGAGCCATTGAAGATAGTTGACAAGTAAAAGAGGAAGGATATAAAGGAAAATGGGAGGAAATAAAGAATTTGAGAGTCGGCAGATGGAGAAATGATGAATAGTGAAAAGAGGGTGTTAGAATAGGTTTAAATAGGCAGAGGGGGATGTGAAAGGGATAAAAAATGGTTAAAATTGCCTAAAAAAAATGAAAAAAAAAAGCATTGTTTGAATGTCCAATAAATGAAGGAAAGTTGGTTATAGTCAGGTCGCGATCACTATTAGCCTATCGCGACCACTACCTATGGATTTTGTGAGCAACGACTAATTTACCCTCGGGAAGGTGCGAATTAACAGTCACAACTTTTGAAATTCAAAGCAGGTTACAGTGGCGACTATCAGGTCGTGGTTGCAAGCCATGAGACTTCAAAACTCAAAGCTACCATGTTGGTTGTGACCTCTACTGCCTAGTTTTTGTTGCGACTCAAAGGCATTTTTCGAAAATCTCTTTAAAAGATAAGTTCTAAGGTATTTGGCCCATATTTAATGTGATCAATTCAAGCAATTTGGCATAGAAAGACATAATTGCATAATGAATTAATTCATCTTCAACATCAAACATAACAAGTCGTCATACAATTAACAAACATCTCAAACAATCATCAATTATCAAATAATGATGCAATAGTCACAAAGTGAGAACGATTTTCACCCTAAAGAGCTTCCATATAGCATTCTAAGTTCCCTTTTAAAGAATTTCATTCTTTTTTCATTAAGGAGTTTAGTGAAAATATTCACAAGTTAGGTTGTTAATTTTAATGAATTCTAACACCATATTACTACTTTTGGGCATGATCTCTTAGAAAATGTCTAATAATAATATGTTTGTATCTTGAATGTTGGATCAAATTCTTAGAAAGATTTATTGCACTAGTGTTGTCATATTTGATGGGAATGTGATCAATATTTTTGCCAAAATCCTTGAGTTATTATTTCATCCAAAGAACTTGAGTATAACAACAATCTGCTGCCACATATTCTACTTCGGTGGTGGATAAAATAATTGAAACTTATTTCTTGGTAAACCATGAAACTAAACATTTACTTATAAATTGATAAGTTTCAGAAGTGCTCTTCCTATCTATCAAAGTACCGACATAGTTCACATTCAAATATCCAAGAATACTAAATGATGAATCCCTAGGATACCAAAGTCTTAAATACAAAATGCCATGCAAATACTTAAGAATTCTCTTAATGATATTTAAATGTGATTCCTTAGGACTAGTACATAAGCATATAGTAAACATGATGTTGTGTCTAAAAGTAATAAGATAAAGAATAGAGCCAATCATACCTCTATTCTTCTTTTCGTCAATAGACTTACCCGATTCATCCTTGTCTAGCTTGATAGTTGTACTCATTGCTGTTTTAACTACCTTGCATCTATCCATGCCAAATCTCTTCAGTAGATCTTTTATGTATTTGGCTTGGTTAATGAAGATGTCCTTTTTGGTTTGCTTAATTTAAAGATCAAGAAAGAACTTGAGTTCACCCATCATGCTTATCTTAAATTTTTTAGTCATGCATTTAGCAAATTTCTCACAAAGAGATTCATTAGTAGCACTAAATATAATATCATCAATATATATTTACATAATGAGTATGTTCTTGTTATGCTTTTTCACAAATAAAGTGGTCTCGATCGTGCCTTTTTAAAATCATTTTATAAGAGAAATGTACTAAGCCTTTCATAACAAGCTCTTGGAGCTTGTTATAATCCATATAAGGCTTTAACCAATTTGAAAGCATGATTGAGAAGTCATAAGACTTAAAACCTAAAGATTGTTCAACTTAGACTTCCTCCTCATTTAAGAATGCACTTTTCACATCCATTTGAAAAAGTTTAAAGTTCATGTGACAAGCAAATGATAAAAGTATTCTAATTGCCTTTAATCTTGCTACAACGGTAAAAGTTTCATCATAATCAATATCTTCCTTTTAGATGTATCCTTTAACAACCAATCTAGCTATGTTTCTAGTAATGAATCCTTGCTCATCTAACTTATTCTTAAACACTCATTTGCAACCTATCCTTAGGCTTAGAAACAAGTTCCCAAACATTGTTTCTCTCAAGTTGGTTGAGTTTCTCTTGCATAACAATCACTCAACTTTCATCATCAATAGCCTCTTCTATTATCTTAGGCTTAATTTGAGAAACAAAACAAGATTATTATCTAAAACATGTAATTGGATGTTTCAACAATGATATGGTCCTTTGGATGATCCTTGGAGTACTTCCAGTCTTTGGAAAGTTCTTGAGATTAGTTGTCACCCTTATGTTGAGTTTGAGCTTGATCATCCTTTTGTGGTGGTTTTGATCTTCAAAGTCTGGTTTCACTTCCTTTAGTGTGGAATTAAGCTTTACTTCCTCAAGTTCACTTACAAGATTTTCAATACAAATACCTTTTCCAAGATCAAGCTCGCTTGATTCATCAAACCCAATATTCATGGACTCTTCAACTATCATGAACTTTTTGTTAAACACCCTATTTGCCTTGTTAGAAGTGGAATAACCAAGAAAAATACCTTCATCTATTTTGGATGCAAATTTCCTAAGGTTATCCTTGGTGTTTAGAATGTAGCATTTGCAACTGAATACTATAAGATATGAAAGCGTGAGTTTTCTTTCATTCCATAGCTCATAAGAAGTTTTGTTAGGAATGAGTCTTTTGAAAACACGATTAACAACATAACATGAAGTGTTGATGGTTTCGGCCCAAAAATAATTTGGCAAGGAATATTCATTAAGCATAGTTATATCCATCTCCACAAATGTTTTATTTTTCCTTTCTATAACATAATTTTGTTGTGGTGTTTTAGGAGTAAAATAGTTATAAAAACTCTCATTCTCTAAACAATAGTTTTTAAAAGATTCATTTTGAAATTTTTTTCCATGGTCATTCCTAATAGAAGAAATGAAGTAACATTTTCATTTTTAACTCTTTTGGAAAAACTTTTAAATGCATCAAAAGTATCACTCTTATGAGCAAAAAATGATACCCAAGTGAATCCAGAGTCATCAATAAGTACAAATGCATAATATTTTTCACTAAGACTAGCATTCCTTGCATGTCTAACTAAGTCCATATGAATGTGTTGAAGAGATGAGAGGTACTTACAACATTTTTAGCTTTGCAAGATGTTTGGTGTTACTTTCGTATTTGATAAGGTCCAAATATCTTATCTTTTGTGAATTTAAGCTTTGGAAGACCTTTAAATAACATTCATTTAGATAGATTTTGAAGAAGCTCTATGTTAGCATGCCTAAGTCTTCTATGCCAAAGACAAAATTCATTATTAATAGAGACAAGACACTTAAAAGATTGGTTAGCTAAATTGTCTAGGTCAATTAGGTAAGTATTGTCTCACATTTCACCCTTAAACATTACCTTTTTATTCATCAAAGTGGTAACTCGACATTCTTTATGATCAAAGATGACTTTATTTTCTTTATCACACAATTATCTTGCACTTAGAAGATTAAGCTTTAAACCATCAACAAAAAGAATATTGTCAATAAGAGAACAACCCTTCTTACTAATGATGCCAATGCCAATTACCTTACCTTTGGTATTGTTCCTAAATGTGACATTGCCACCATCTTTTTCTTTGATAAATGTGAATAGCTTTCTATTTTCGATCATATGCTTTGAGCATCCACTGTCCACATGTTAATCATTATCTTCCTTAATGGCTTCCAAGCATTCCTACATCATAAAAATATTTTACCTTTGTTTAAGTATGCAAGTCTTTGGGAGTTAGTCTTGAAAGGATCCTCTAACTTAAGGTGCGCCTTCCTAATGTAACAAAACATATTCAAATGACCATATTTCATGCAATAGTGACATTGGAGTTTAGACTTGTAAGTTTTCTCCTATAAACAATGTTAGTATGAGTAGGAGACCTTCTCATACTTTGGTTATGTGTGCAAGCAAGTACAAGAATGAAAGTTTTTGTGTGTATGTGTGTGTGTGATTGTGCATGCCTCTTTGAATACATGTAAGCATAATTAGCTCTTTGAGGCTTAGTCTTTAAGCCTTAAATAACCTTCTCTTTAAGACATTTTTAATTTTAAAGTCTCCTAGCTTTTTAAATAATGGCAGGCAATATTATGCAGACCATGAGATAAATCAGCTCAAGGCAGTGATTTTCCCATTAAGCTTTGAACTTCATTGATAGATTTGGAAGGTTGTATGTCACGTATAACTTGAATTTTGGTTAGGTTGGCTTCAATGATTTATTGAGAAATCATAAATCCCAAGAACTTTTTAGTTTAGACTCCAAAAACACATTTTTTAGGATTGAGTTTCATATTATACGAGTTAAAGATTATTAAGGCTTTTTTAAGATCTCTAGCATTATATTTAGCTTGATGACTTTTGACAATGTCATCAATATAAACTTTGATGGTTTTGCCAATGTGGTATCTAAACACATGCTTAACCAATTACTGATATGTAGCTCTTGTATTTTTTAGATTAAAAATCATTACCTTATGATAGTAACATTCAACACAAATATTTTGATATGATAGTATCTTATCGAGGCATCAATGAAATTGTAGAGTTTGTACCCAGTGGTAGTCCAATAATTGATTTATATTAGGCAGTGAATAATTATCTTTTGGACAGACTTTATTGAGATTACTAAATCACTATATTAGGTTAATGATTGATTTTGTTGAAATCAATGACATATGACCGAAACCTTTGGTCACATGAGATAATAAACATGCCTATGTCAAAGAAATTCAAGCTCCCTGACATTGATTATTATGACATTAAATTGATCCAAGAAGTCACTCTTACAAGTTTTAATCCAAATTCAAGCTTCATAACCACTTGAATGTCTTACTATGTAAATTTTTTTCTTCTACTATAAAAGGATTTGCTCAAAAGTAGTATCAAGACCTCACTCACGGTTCAATCTGAAACTTCACATAATTGTCCTAACTATTTGTAGTTATGTTTGTCTTTACCATCCTCAAATCAAGATCTCTTCTGACATGCATAAGGAGTTTCAAGAGGAAGGAGAATCACTATGGCATTACTTAGCCAAATTCAGTAAGGCAGTAATGCAGATCAATAACCTCAACCATGAGGTAGCCACTGATGTCATGATTCACAATTATAAGAACAAGGGTTGTTTGATTTTTCTAACATTGACTCCAAGGAACTTTTATGAGTTAATGGTAAAGAGTCACAAGTTCATTTACTTAGATGATAACCTTCAAACTAATTCTCACAGTTTGTACATAAAGTGAGGGGATGAAAGTTAAAATAACAATTGGAATGACAAAAGTTAACCTAGAAATAGTGATTCATGTTCGGACCCTAGCAATTCACATTGTAGCTTAACCCATTACTTCACTCCCTTCAAAATGAGCAAAAGTGAGGTCTTTCATTGGATAAAAAAGTTAGGTGAGAGAATACAATATCCTGATTCGTTAAAAAACTTGACCACTAGAAATAAGGACAAGTATTACAGTTTCCATCAAGACAATGTACATGATATAAAAAAATATTAAGACCTACATAATGAGATTGAAAGGTTAGTTGCTTACTAGGATAAAAGACCCAATAATAAAGAATATGCTAGCTTAATTAATGTCATTACACGGGGAACCACCAGGGAGGACAATTCATCCCAAAGAAGAAGACAAATTTAAGAGGTCTATTCTGTGAATTACAAAGCCAATATGGTCGAATCAATACTCTTTCTAGTCACATTCTCCTTAAAAGATGATAGAAATTTGTACACTCTTCATGAAGATGTCATGATGGTTGAAGATCAACTTGAAAATTAATTAGTTAAACTCATTCTAGTAGATGATGATAGCTCGATAGCTACTTAAACATATAGGGCTCTCGATCAAGATTCTAACAAGTTGCGCCCAATTTGAATGCCACTAACTGGCCTTGGTGGAAAAAAAATGAATGTTCAAAGAGCAGTTGAGCTAAATATGGAACTAGGTGACTCAGATATCGCCAAAAAAATTCAAAATTGTATGGATGGTGGTCGATATTCTATTCGTTTACAATGCAATCATTGAGAGGTCGATTCCATATGAAACTTCTGCAAGCACTTCCATTAGATATTTGATTGTGAAAATCTCATCTAAAAAGGTATTGTGGTCAGAAAGGACCAAAAGTCGTAATAGAAACCTTTATTAATATTCTCAAGGAAGCAACCCATACAATTACCATGGAGCTACTTGATGTTTTCTAAGACCATTCCTAAAAAGTCGCGAGCCAGTAAAAGATTTGAAACTTTTACTGATCACTGAAGAATGCACATTGCAACTCAGGACGGAATTGGCAGAATCCATCCAAAATGATATTAGCTTAGTCCTTTTTGAAAGTATTAAGACATTTGCTTGGTTTATCCGGAACATCACATAGATTGACCCATTTGTCATAACCCTCAAATGAAACCTCAATAGCTATGTCAAATGTATAAAGCAAAAAAGGAAAAAATTCAGGCACTCGAACATCAAAAACCTATTTGCTAAAAGAAGTACTTAGAAAAATCCTGTCTCGATCTATGATCCAAGAAACGTGCTCATTATAAAGCCCTTTAATCAAAGCCCCTTGTTTACCAGTAGAGGCCATAACGTGAAAAAACTTTGTATTTAAATCCTTGTCCTTGAGCTAGAAGTTTTTTGCTCTCTGTTTCGAAAAGGATTCCTCTTGAACAAGTAATAAGTAAACTCAGATTTCAAGAAAGAAATCTCATTCAAGTCATCTAGAGAACCTGTCGTTAGATACTGCTCCAATAAATGTTTGATCTCGGATATTCTGTTACAATAAGATTTATTAATATTCTTACCCTACTTTTTCAAATTAATCCATAGAGAGAAAGCTTATCCATAAGAGACAACCCACTCAACTCCAACCAACTACCTTTAACCACATCCGAGAGTCCTTCTTCATGTAGCCAACTGTTCTCAAAACGGAACATTTTAAGTTTCACAGTGGAGAACAACTCCAACCAAGAAGAAAAGCGAATGCCATATCTAATCTATCCTCAACCAAATTACCGAAATTCCTTCCTAGCTCCCAAGTGAATTGATAGCCTGAGAAAAGGATGTTTATCAACATACAATTTTCAATGGCTTCTTTGAATCCTCGAATCAACCATGGAGGGTGCGGAGGACCTCCACGTTTATCTCTACTAGATAACAAGTCATTAAAGCCAGCATGCAAACCCAAGGCAAGCTTGAAGCCTGGTGAAGAGATCGAAGCATAGTCAACTCTCTCGTCGTCTTGATCTGTCAGCAAAACCATAAAAACTCGAAAACCTCCAACACAAACCACTATCTTCATGAATTTGCATATCAATAAACAATTGAGAATAGCCAAGCAAAGAACAAGAAGAAGACTTGCGCTACAAGAAAGCTAAACCGCCACCTCTACCCAGCCTATCTACGCAAAAACACGCTTGATAACGCAAGCAAACTTTTATTTCATCAATTTTATTACTGTGAACAAGAGTTTGAATAAGGAAAAAGTAATTTAATTTACGAGTTTTAACCAACACGTATATTGCAAGAACTGCTCAATGATTGCCCACTCCTCGGTAGTTCCAACTAATGAAAATCATGGCTCTCGGCAAGCCTGGTAACCAGGTCTCGCCGCTGTATCAAATGGAGTCTGCAGAAGTTTATCAATCACTGATGAAAGAGAAATTCTACCATGCACGCCTTCGGGATTCTATGTAGCTAATTGAACTAAAGCAACTTGGGCCGAGGTGCTACTACTAATCTTTTATGTGTCTATATTTTCTACATGTGACAAGAGTTCAGGCCCAGCCCTTCTCCTTTTTCGATCATCAACTACTTCAAGCCCATCCATCTCATGGCCTACCTCCAATCTAGTGTTGTTAGCCATTCGATTTATCACAGATCGGGAAGGAGAAATTTGAAAGTTATTTAACAGATGTGGACCCCTCGCTCCTACACTATACTCCCCAGATATAGGATTTTCGAATTCTGGTGATTTGTTGCCTCCATCATTAACCGAAATCCTATTGCATGATTTGGAAACTCTCCTTCAATCATGCTTCCATCCCTTAACCACTTCTCTCCACCATGCCCAGTGCTTCGACACGGCAGAACCCTAAGCCATGGTCCCTATTTTTTTCACCAGAGCGTCACCTTCCATATTAAACAGCTTATTAGAAAACCTGTCCGAATGATCCAACTAACTACATAGATAGCAGAAAGTTCTCAAATGTTCATATTTGAAGTTGATGATGGACCACTCCCTACCTACCCTTTAAATCTTCTTGCACCGTTTGAGGGGAAGTCGTACGGTAACAGATACCCTTATCCTCATGTAGCTCCTCCATAAGCCAGTGTTATTATTATTTGGGTCATACTCCACGAAGGTCCCCATAAAATTCCCAATTTCTGACGTAGTGTCGTATATATGAACCCAGAAGCACAGATGAAACAGTGGAATGGTTGAAGGTATTTCCCCTAGTTTCAGTCGATGCAAAATAAGAAGGTGGTTATCAAACTACCAAGGACCCATATCTAACACCCTTTCCAGGTCAATGGTGTGAAAAAATTGAAATAGGAATAACTGGGGTTGATATCCTTTATGAAAACTCCTTTCCCTGGCCTCTATAAGCTAGCAAGTCGGTGTTTCATGGCTGAAACTTTAATTGTATGATTTGTGAGGAAACGACCAACTAAATTAAGTGAATAAGATTCCACAGCCTCACCCTGACCACCCACGTCAAGAACTAACTCATCTTCCTTGTCATTTATGAGAAATAAATTAACAAAGTTGGCCTCCATTAGAAGGAAAACAAAAACAGCGCTAATGCAACCAAAGAGCAAGTCTGAGAAAAAAGAAGCAAAACTCTTCCAAGGGAGAGGAACAAAACTCTCGTCAAGGAGAGAAATAAGTATGAACTATTTATTCTTTAACTCTTATTTAATGAAACTCATTTATTTTTTATTTGGCTTAATTTCAAATAATTTTTCAAGCTTTACAATTGTCTTACTCTCACATATCTTTATTTTTTTTTCTCATTTTTCATCCCATTTAAATTTATACTTGCGTATTACTAATTTAATCTTGTAAATGATAGAAAATTCACAATCAAAGATCCAAGATAACTTAAAATATTATCTAGTATCATGGTTATGTAAATATTATTAATACCATGACTTTTTAGTTTTTTTTTCTAATACTTTTTATAAACTTAAATCTATAAAACGAGCAAGGTATCTTTATAAACATAAAACAAATATATTTATGCGTGAAAAAAATTTAATACTCACATAACAAAAAACTCTGAAAAAATTGATTGCATAAATATGCATCACTTAATGAATATAAACTATATAAAAAAAAATTATCCCACGCGGGATAATATGTGAAAAATTATTGGACAAAAATTTGTCCTATGCTTTAATTGCAAAAAATTTTTAAGTGGCCTTTGAATTATTACTTTTTCTATCAGATTATCCGATATCTCTACACTCATAGAGTATGAGACTTATTCAGATTCAAACCACATATGACCATTAGTAAAATTTTTCTTCCTGAATTTTAACACAATTGCGCACATAAAGTTCAAAATTGAAATCTCTTATTAAACTAAAACAACATTTTAGTAGCTGATCTATGCGTTGCGGGTACTCTTGAATTATTTTTAATAAAGTGTCAAATAACCATTGAATTACTTGAAAAAAAGAAAAATTTTAAGATTGACAGAGAACTATTCAAAATAAATAAAGACGAATTTTTTAAATAGAAAAAGAATATTCTTTTTATTTTAAGCTAAATAAAAAAGAAGTGAGTATTTCATTTAATGGATTGTGGCCACAACCATTTTGGCTGCAGCAATATAAGGCCCCCTCTTAAAAAAGAATATTGCTATTTTATTTAGCTGTTTTTCTTTTTGAAAAGAAGCTGTATATTTTTTAGAATATTTTTTAACTGTATCTTACTATTTCCTAATTTTCGCCATCACTATTATTAGTATGGGCGATTGGATATAATTTTGAACCGATTATTAAAAAATATTTAAAATTAAAAATTGATATTTATAAACTTAGATCATTTTGGTTTAGTATTTATTGATATATTTTAATTTAAATATTTTAAATTTTGATCTAATTTAATTCGAATTTTGGTTCTATTTAATTCAGCATAATTCAGTTTTTATGTTGATCAAAAAATAATTCTATTATTCTATTATTAAAAATTAGATAAAATAAGTTAAAGAAGACCCATTTGAACCTAAATTTTTAATTAATATAATATATTAAAGTATATATGATTTATATATAATATTTAAAAAATTATATATAACCTATATATAATATATTTAATCATAAATAATCAATACTATAATCAATATTATAAAAAAATTATAGATAATATATGCAAGCGTATATGACATATATAATATATTTAAGAATAAATTATGTGTGTATATATATATGTATAATTTGATTATTCAAATTGATCAAATGAGATATGATTTTGATTTAGTTTTATTTGAATATCGATTTGAATAGTAAAAAAATATTTAGAATAGTATCTAAATGTATTATTCATTTTGTTCAATTTAAACAATTTCAATTATTTATTTTTAATGTAATTTTTCAATTTAGTTTAGTCTATCTAGATTCATGCTCACCCTAGATGGAAATTTAGTTTAAAATCGAACCAGACTTATCAAAACCAAAAAAACCAAAATTTCAAACTACAAGTCGGATGTAATCAAATTAATTTAATGTGAATCAAATTGATTTAGTTTAGTTTGATTTAAATCAATTTTAAAAGTAACTTTAAAATAATTTTAATATAAAAATAATTCTTATAATATATTTAAATATTTAATACAAATAATGTTTTTAATAATTTTGGTATATTTTTAATATAAATAATAAATTAAAATAAGATTAAATCATTTTAATTTGATTTAATATAAATCTAAATTATTTTTTATTTGATTTTAAATAAATTTAACAATTTAACTGAAATTTTTATATTTAAAAAACAAACAAACTAAATTCACTGATTTTTTAAAAAAATTAATAAAATTAAATATGTATTAGTTGATAATCTGCACTTTGTGTAGTTATAATTTAATATACTATTTTAAATAATATTTAAAAATATTAAAAAAATAAAAAATATATAATATATAATTAAGTAGATAATATTTAAAATATATAATATATGGAAACTATTTTTTAGTTTTTATTTTTTAATTGTCTATTTTGTAGTTTCTTTTAATGATTTTTTATTTGCATTTATAATTATTTTTAGTTGGACCAATTTATAAGAAAGTTTTAATTGCTTATATGTCAAATAATTAGTTTGACAAAATGTCAAATTTTTTTATCTTAAATAAATAATTAATTGACAAATGACAATCATTTATCTAAAACTGAATATGATATCCAAACTGACTCTATATATTGATTAGTTAATTAGTTGAATTATTAAAATTAATATATAAATAATAATTAAATTTTTATTATTATTTTATAAAATTATTATCCAATTAGACCTTTTTAAATAAATAAAATTATAATTAATTAGTTTAATAAATTTTATTAACAATATAATTTTTCAACACAAAATAAAAAAAATTTTACTTTTATTTTTTTCTTTTATTGGCTTTTTTTACTATGTAATTCTTTTAATTTTTTCTTATTATATAAGGAACTAAATAATTATTTTTATTAGACTCCTAAAGAGCAAAAATGTGAATAATTTCTTATATTAATTAGTTAAATTATTAAAATAATATATAAATAATAATTAAGATTTTATTATTATTTTATAAAAATTATTATCAAATTAGACCTGCTGAGATAAATAAAATAATAAAATTATAATTATAATTCAAATTAGTTTATTAAATTTTAATTAGAATATAATTTTTTAAAAAAAATAAGAAAGTTTATAATTTTATTTTTTCTTTATCAGCTATTTCTTACTATAAAGCTTTTTTTTATTTTTTTTCTTATTGTACAAGAAACTAGATATTTATTTTCATTCAAGTCCTAAAGAGACAAATGTGAATAACTTTTTATATTGTTAAATTTTCTAAATTATTAATTTTATATATTGCTAACCTTTATTGATGCAAATAGCCAAGGCAGGTTAGCAAAGGATCCACTTTAAATTCAAGGTCCAATCACAAGAGGAAGGCTAAAGAAATTTAAGGAGGCAATTGAAGCATTCATACAACAAGGAGTTACACTTGAATTAGCCCAAGAAGAGCAAATGATGCGTGAAGCCCAATTAAAGGCTGATGGGAGCTTAAACTCTTCAGATGAAGCACTTAACTTAATACAATGAAGCCTAACTTGTGGAGAGCACCCAAGCACAACCCAATTCATCCAAGCCATGTAAAAAGAAGCCCAAGGCATGTAAAAGGAAGCCCAAGTCGTGTAAGCAAGGAAATAAGGCCCAAAGTCAAAGATTCTTGCCAGATTTCCTTAGTTGGCAATATTTCCTAATGCCATTAGGATTTC
>CATIWR010016321.1:0-19479 GCA_949677035.1 Omphalea diandra | reverse complement strand
TATATATATATATATATATATATATATATATATATATATATATATGTTATGTTTGATAAATATTATATATTTAAGGATTTAAATTTAATGAGTTTGCGGTGACATTTAATATTTATTTTTATGGATTTTATGTAAAAAAATATACATTAAGATTAAAGAAATTAAAGATATGATATTAATTTATTTAAGTATGAAGTAATTGATGTTTAAGCAATTTATAAAAGTTGAGTTGATATGAATATATGATTTTAACGTTAACTATTTTATGTAAATTTGTTGTGTTAAGTAAATGTTTAAGGAATTTTAATTAAATAATATTAAGATATTAATTATTTAAATTAATTTAATTTAAAGAAATGATGTTATTAAAATAATATGATTTATGTTAATGTAATTAATTATGAAAGTTATTTATGTGAAAAGATTTTAAAAATTTTGATTGACTAAATTAATTTATGAGAAATATTTTATATTATGGAACTAATTAATTATGGATGATTTATTATGCGATTTAAGTAAATTTGATATTAATTTATTAAGTGAATATACTATATTATATAAATTATATTATATTAAGTGTATTATATTATATTATGAATTAATTTATATAAATTAATTTATAAATAGAGAATTTAAGTTTATAAAAATTAAATATTTTATATGGTGCAGATTTTAATTATGAAAATTTTGATTACGACTATTATTGCTATTGTTTAAAAAAAGAAAATGCAAAAAAAAAGAAAAAAAGAAGAGACATCCAAATAAGTTTTAGCCAAAGGCCAAAATCAAAATGATAAAAAGAGAAAGAACGTTGCTTTGGTGCAAAGAGGCATAATATTTTAGCAACAACTTTCCAACCAAAACTCCATGTAGGTGAGTCACCTAAATTCCATTTAAGTGATTCAAGCTCTTCACAAATTTTCCATTAACACATTATTTGCCTCAAAAGGATGTCATGGTGAAATAGCTGATCAAAGTTTCAGTCAAATTTTAGTTTTTGATTATTTTTGAATAAATAGTAGCTCGTATGGTGATATCGTCGGTTTCTATAAATTTCGAGCAAAAAGATTTACAAGATGACTTGATCATTTTTCCAACGGCCACTAGCGGCGAACTCCGACTAGCACACATGATGGTTTAGCGTCAACCCAATAGGCCTGAACATAAATTCATTCTAGAAAATCATATTATTTGCCTTGATCATGATGATTTAAGTCTTATAAATTTTGCATGTCCCAGTAGAATTTTTTAAATTTTTATTGATTTTCAATAATTATAAATCAGATCCTAAAATATAAAATTGACTTTATGTTTGATTAATTATTGAAAAATGAGTTATATAGATGTAAAATATTTTTAAGTGAATAACTGATAGAGAAATTGGAGCAAATTGCATATAATTTGAGGTTAATTGTATTTTTTGACTAAATTAAAAAGGTATAAAAAGTTTAAGGATATTGTGAAAATAAGGATTTAATTTTCATTAAGAGAGATTATTAATAGTTATGAATATGATTTGAGAGATTATGATACGATGAAGATAATGTTAATTAAGGATTTTAGATATTTAATTTTATTTTAATAGAATTATGGACTATTGGAGTGAAGATTGAATTGAATAGTTGAATGTCCCAAACAGACATTATATTATTGCCTTTTATTGCAGAATTAGACTAAGTGAAATTAGTTTAGATTATAGAGAGATTCTGCCAAATTTTTGATAGGATTAATTATTTTAAATAAAAGCAAAAATAAATACAATTATTAGAAATAATATTAAAAATAGATAAGAATTATAAAGAGGTATATGAAACTGATTTCTAAATTAACTGATTTCTAAATTATGTTTGAATATATGATTATAATGAGTGGAGAATTTGTTTGGAATAGAATTAGTAATTGGAGTGGAAGATAGTTTATTTTGGCCTTGTAATTCAAGTGAGTAGATAAACTTTTAATAAGGCATTTTATATTAAATTAATTATGCATATATGATTTGGACATATTTTGATAAAAGTTCATTTTCTAGAATTATTTTATGAAATTATTATCTTGATATTAAATCTGGGTGAGTGGGGAAAAAATATTTCGGACAGAATTGGGTTAAATGATTCTTTTTTTAGAATTATTTTATGAATGATTATTTTGATGCTAAATTTTGGTAAATGGATACAGTTATAATATTATATGTTTTGAATTTGTTATATTGATATATGATTTTGGATTTGTTTTTCTTTAGAATAATTCTTGTAATAAGGATATTAGAAATGTGATTATGTTCTATTAAGATTGAAATATAAATGAATTTTTGATAATTATTAAATAAAAGTATGCTTTACTGTAATTTTGAGTTAGAAAATTATTTAATTGAAAAAGAGTAAGATATTTTGGATTTTATTATAGCAAAATAATAATTTAAATGCACTCATAATAGAAGCCGATTGTATCAATACCATGATGATATTATTACTATTTTTGGTGACAACACGTGATATATGTATAGTATTTGGGACATATATCAGGTGGTTGCTCTTTGTAGTTAGCTCTACATATGCATATGACCACCTTATATTTACTCTCAAATGACCAGTATCATCATTGCACCCAAGATGCCAATTTTTTACTCTCAAGCTACTAGTTTATTTATATTGCACTTGAGATTTCAACTTTCATTAGTAGGATTTACACGAGTGTTTGTTAGAATTATTATCTGCAATGTCTTAAATGCTCAATTGACTATGTATAATTATTATGTTTTGGATGTAAAATTATGTAGTTTTAAAATTGTGATTTGCAAAGAGAGAGATTTGACTTATATAAATATACAATATAATTTCACCTTCATTTTTTGAAAGAAATTTGAAAATTTTATTTATTATGTTATTTATCGAATTTAATTTATTCTGTTAATTGTTTAAGTATAAGTTTGATATATTTATAAATAGTACGAATAATATATCTATTACATATTTTATTTATTAGTTTATTTGCTTATTGAGTTTGTACTCATTACTTTCACTCATTAATTTATGTATGAAAAATTATGGATAAGCCGAATAGGAATTTATATTGCTAGACTCTATGGTTTGGATTAGAGGAAGATTAATTTGATAAAAATGGCCATAAGGCTAAGACATTGCAATTTTGGTATCAAAGCCTAGTTAATGTGAACTCTAGCAAATGAAGCAGTACATATAAAGTTGTAGAATTGTTGAGGTATAGTTTAAAAATAAAAAGTTATAAATATGATAGTTGGAAGAATTGAGGTGTAATAATAGAAGTGAGTAGAGATATGCATATGAGTTAATAATAGTGAGAGCTTTAATAGAGTTGGAGATATATTCTTAGTGGCTAGTTGAGGATTTAAGGATTACTACGTTGGTTGGACATTTATGAGGTTTCTGATTCATAAGAGGATTTAAAATGATTTTCTAATGGATGTTAAATGTTTTTAAAACGTTAAGAATCTTGTTTTTATCTAATTATGGCAACTGCTATTGATAATGTAAAAAGAATGTTGAAAATAGTTTTAGAAGAAAGTTTGAAATATTTTAAGGTTTTGAAATTTGAATACTTGTATTCAAATGCGATGAAGTTTATATATACATTGGGTTGTATAACATTGAGTCATGCATCACTAGTCAAACATCATGTAACATTCATTGCATTCAATTATGTATCGTTGATCCATTTTGGACACATGGATATTGGTTCCAAAACAAACAAGAAATATTTATTCAATAAAATGACTTTGTTAAGGATATCTAAAAATTTTAAATAATTTTTAGTACAACCCAAAATGGATTAAATCTTCTAGATGAATAGCAGAAAAAATATTGAAACTTGAGACTATATAGCACATGTATAGTTGTTGAAATGAATTTTAGAATGGCGATAGCAACATCTAAGGATGTGTAAGAATTTAGTATAGAGGAAATCTAACAAAATATGGAGGTATAAAAAGATAAGAATAGCAATTAGATTTGGGCACATGATGTTTGATCTTATAAGTGGAGTATAAAAAAGTAACTTTTATGTCATTGGTTTAAAAAGGCTTACATTCCGGGGATGAAATTTCTTAAAAGTGAGAGAATTGTAACACTCTAAAATTTATAAATTTTATTTTTCTATGGCCATAAATATTTGGGTTGTTGAAATATATTTATTTAAGATATAATTTAAATTCTAGATTTAATTTGAATATTTAAATAATGTGAGAGTAATTTTATTAAGAAAAGGTAATTTGAATATATATAATCAATGTTGTTATTAAGTTATTTTTATGAAGTATAAAATATTTTTTAAGGATATTTTAAATTTAATTAAATAAAATATTTTTATAGCACATTTCAAATTTAATTAAGTACACATGATTATAAATTTTAATAATTTAATGGATATGTTAATGTAAATTAAATTTTATATGTTATATTTTATAAATATTATACATTTAAAGATTTAAATTGAATGAGTTTGCGGTGATATTTAATATTTATTTTTATGAGTCTTATGCAAAGAAAATATATTTAAGATTTAAGGAATTAATATTATATTAATTTATTTAAGTATGAAGTTTATTGAGGATTAAGAAATTTATAAAAGTTTATCTGAGTTAATATGATTTTATGATTTTAATGATTTAGATAATAATTTTGAAGAAATTTAATTAAATGAAATTAAGGATATTAATCATTTAAGTTAATTTAATTTTGAGAAATAATATTGCTAAAGTAATACGATTTATGTCAATATAATTAATTATAAAAATTATTTATGTGAGAATATTTTTATAAATTTGATAGATTAAATTAATTTATCAAAAATATTTTATATCATAGGAATAGTTAAATTTGGATGATTTATTATGTGATCTAAGTAAATTTAATATTAATTTATTAAGCAATGATATAGTATTATGTTTAAGAGAATTAATTTAATTTAAGTTAATTTATGTATTCATAGAAATTAATTTAATTATGAATGAAGAATTTAAATATGTAAAAATTAAATATTTTATGCAATGCATATTTTAATTATGAGAATTTTAATTATTGTATATTATTATTATTTTAAAAAGAAAATTAAATGCAAAAAAAAAAAAAAAGTGAGACATCTACATAAATGTTAAATAGAGAAAGAAAGTAGGTGTTGGTTCACCAGTACTGCATAGTCGGAGAGAGAGAGAGAGAGAGAGAGAGAGAGGGCTGATGCGCAAGCCAAAATGACGTCGTTTTGGTACGCACCGTCAACACAACTCGCTTCCCAACCAGAGCCTCCAAAACAACATCGTTTTGACATAAATAAGGTTGAGTATTGTTTTGACCATAACTTTTCAATCAGAGCTCCATTTTAGGTGATTCAAAAGCTCTCTTCACATGCTTTTTCATTGACACATGATTTACCTCAAAAGGATGTTAGACCATGGTGAAATAGCCAACCAAAGTTTTAGGCAAACTTCAATTTTTGATCGATTATGGATAACGATAGCTTGTATGATGATATCGTTAATTTCTATAAACTTTTGGCAGAAAGATCTACAAGATGACTTTAGTCATTTTTTCAATGGTCACAAGCAGTGAACTCCAACCACTAAGCATAGTAGTCCGATGATGGCCTGACAGGCATGAACAAAAATATATTTTAGAAAATCATATTATTCACCCTGATCATGACAATTCAAGTATCATGAATTCTGGAGGTCCCTGTAAGATTTTATGCATTTTTATTATTTTCAATAATTATAAATCGAGTCCTAAAATGTAAAATTGATATTTTTATGAGATTAATTATTGAGAAATGAGTAATATGGATGCAAAATAATTTTAAGTGAATTATTGATAGAAAAATTCGAGCTAATTACATATAATTTAAGGTTAATTATATTTTGGACTAAATTAAAAAGGTATGAAAAGTTTAAGGATATTATAAAAATATTAATTTAATTTTAATTAAGGGAGAATAATTAATGGTTGTAAATATGGTTGAGAGATTATGATGAGATGAAGGTAATGCTAATTGAGAATTTTAGATATTTAATTTTAATTTAATAGAATTATGGACCATTTGATTGAATATTATATTGAATAGTTGGATGCCCCATATGGACATTGTATTCTTGTCTTTTATTGCAGGAACTAGACTTGTTTTATAATTGGAATTAGTTTAGATTATAGAGAAGATTTTGCTTAGGCTTAATTAATTTAAATAAAAGGAAAAATAAATAGAATTATCATAAATAAGAATTAAAATAGATCAAAATTATAAAGAGATTTATGTAAGTGATTTCTAATTTATGTTTATATATATAATTATAGAGTGAATGACTAGAGAATTTATTTGGAATAGAATTAGCAATCGAAGTTGAAAATAGTTTATTTTAGTCATGTAATCAAAGTGAGTGGATGAACTTTTAATAAGGTACTTTATTTTAAATTAATTATGCATATATGGTTTAGACATATTTGATAAAAAGATCATTTTCTAAAATTATTTTATGGAATTATTATCTTGACATCAAAACCAGGTCAGTAAAAAAAAATATATTTTAGACTAATTTACATTAAATGATCCTTTCTTTTCAGAATTATTTTTTGAATGGTTATTTTGATGCTAAATTTTTGTAAGTGGATATATTCATAATATTATAGATTTTGAATTTGTTATATCGATATATGATTTAGGAATTCGCTTTTCTTTAAAATAATTCTTATAATAAAGATATTAAAAATGTGATTATGTTATATTAAAAATGAAATATAAAAAATATTTGAAATTTACTATCCATGTGTAATGATATGACATGTAAATCTTGTATGATGATATGACATGTGATTAGAAATGCATTCATATAAAGGTATGTGACAATGCATATGGACAATATAAATTCCTCACTAAATTTCCCATAAGGAGCTCAGCCCTACATACACAGATTGTTTTGCAGGTTAAGCATATGATTGATGCCATGGATATATGCTTAAAGGTTAAAGGCTACAAATAAAGTTTTAAGTTACATATCACATATTGTTAATGAAGTACATTATTTCTTTGTAGTTATAATAATGTTATATATGTATAATTAAAAGATTTGTAAATGTATTAAGCAAATGTTAAGTTATATTTTGTATTCTTAGTAATCTCCACAAAGTTTAAGTTATAAATACTATGATTGTATATGTTTAAGGTTAATACAATGCAGAGTGAGTATGATGCATGATAAAAAAAAAAAAAAAAAAGAAGTTGAGGCATATTAGGATTTATAGTCCTTGTAAGATAAATGTTGAATGCTTATGATAATAAAAAGAATGTTATAACTATAATGACACTATGTGGATCCCTGATTCTAGGATTATCCTACTGAAGGAGTTTTATGTTTAATAATGTATATATAACGAAAAGTAAGAAAAGGAAAGAATAAAAGGAAATGGATGGTGAGTCTAGACTGCTCAATCATGACATGATAAGAAATTAATTAAATGGTTATAGTATAACATAAGAAAGTGATTTTATGGAATGTTTAGGATTAGGATCAAGTTTTGCTTAAATCCCTATCTCCCATTTGTGTCATCCTGCGAATCTAAAATGGGACAAATAAAAGCTAGTAAGGTTTATGGGCCAACAAGTATAAATTTAAAATTAACGGTATCAGGGAGTTTAGAAATGAGCTTTAATCACGAGTAATTAGGCTTGCGATGGGTTCTAGAGGCCTTAAGTGTTTTCATTCTCTAATGTTGGCACAACCCAGAATCTGGGTCATGATAAAATGGGATCCAAGCTAGGGTTTACATGTTAGGACCTTTAAGTTTAGAAAGAAATAAATAGAGATGAGATATAACAAAAATACTGAGAGATGCAGAAGGATAATTAGCGATGATTTGAGAAGATATAGGATTTACTTCATATCTTATCAATTTCCTTAAGTTAGGATCCTACTTTTAAGTATTGAAATGTTATCTATGTTCATGATATGAAGCTTTGTTTATTAAATTTGTAGATCTAATGGTAAGGTGATATGCTTAATGTTATGAACTCAAACACAATTTATGCTTAGTGTATTATGACATTAAGGCATTTAATGTTGAAAAGTATATGTATATGATATATTATGAAATGATATCATTGTTTTCATGATATGTTATAAATGATTAGATCTATAGAGGTGAATGATAAGTTCATGATGTTGAGATGAAGCATAATAACAAGTTATGATATGTCATATGTTATAAGTTAATGCAAATGATAATGAATGACATGAATATGAATGATATAATGATATAATGACATGATATGACTTAAGTTATAATATAATAATATAGGAAAAGGAATATGATAGAATGATGATATGACTTAAGAAATAGGGAATGATATAATGTTATGAAAGATAGAATGATGTGATGATATGATAAGCAAATATGATGATGAGATGATGTTATGATATGATAAAAAGATAAGGAATAATGTATGAGAAATGAGATAGAAATAGAAATATCATGATAAGTAAAGACATCAAATAAGAAAAGATAGAGTTAAGATTAGAGATTGAGGTTGTTCAACTATGTTCATCCCTTGGACTACTATAAAAGGGAAGGGAGAGTTTTAAATTGTATGAGATTTATTGCCAACCAAAAGGGGTAATGGAAGCTCTTAGCTATTGTTATGGAGTGCCCCCTTATAATAATAACAAGTAATTCTAAGATTTAAAATGAGATTTGAAACTTTTAAATAAATTTATAAGTCATATGAACATTTTAATGTTAAGAGATTTTAAAATCCCTTCCACTTTAGTATTCCTTAGGATAGACATAAATTGACTTAGATTATTTATTTTTATGTAGAAAAGGAAGTTAGGCATGAATCGTATAAAAATTCAAGGATGAATTATGTTAGGAGAGGTGATTTGTAAGGCTTAAAACCTGGTCCTTAAGGGTCTCTCATAAATAATGATTCCTTCCATTAAGTTACGAGCATAAGGAGTCTAAATTTGGTGAAATGGTGGTGATTAATGATACAATGATGACTAATTAAGATATAATATGAGTTAGAAAAAAATGGCTAAGAGATATGAAGATGAAAAATTGTTGTCATAGTGAGAAAGTAAGTGTAAATTAAGATATGTAAGTAAACATATGTAAGAAATGATAATTAATGAACATGCATAAATGATGACATTAGAGGTTTAATAATTAAGAATATGTCAATATTATATGTGGAAAAAAGTTATATTAAAGTACATGTTAAAAATAAATGAGGAAAGATAATGGAAGTTAATATGGAAAAAAGTTATATTAAAGTACATGTTAAAAATAAATGAGGGAAGATAATGGAAGTTAAGGTATAAGCTAAGTTAGGTGCATGATCTCCAATAACTACTAAGGTATGTAAGTTTGAGTAATCTATGATTAAATGACATTTTAATGAAGTGTTTTAGATGAATTTTAGATGCCTAAAGTTGTTATTTCAAGTGTCTTGAACATTTTAATGAAGTGATTAAATGACAACTGCATACTTGCCTTGTCTTAATTTTTTTTTTTTGCTTATGTTTGTTTAATGTGTCTCTAATATACATTTAAATTAAATGATAATGATGTGTTTTAGATGATTTGTGCATGTTTATAGTTGGTGTTTGAAGTGTGTAAAAGGAAGGCACAAAGATTGGAAGTAAAGCTTCTGAAAGATTTAAATGCTCTATTTGGGCATTTTAATATTTTTACACCATTTTATCTTTATTATCTTTGTAAACATAACTCTCTCTCAATTTTAAATTAGTATTCATGCCTAAAAATGGTGTTTGAAGTGTATTGAAAAAAAGGACAAAAGGATGAAAGCATAAGCTTATGAGTTGGAAGCAACATTTTTAGTGGACTTTTTCTAGAATACTTTATTTGGGCATTTTATTTTTTTTTACACCTTTTTCTCCTTATGCCTAGTGTTTTGGGTGGACTTTTTCTAGAATACTCTATTAGAGCATTTTAGTCTTTTTACACCTATTTATCCTTATCTTTTGACTAAACACGACTCTAGTCCTATTTTCATAAGTTTTTAGCAGTTCAAAACTCACCAAAATACTTTCAAAATCTTTTCTTCATCCATGGCAACCAAATCAAATTAGGAGAACCAAGTTTGCTCATCCATCTTCTTCCATCTTTTAGGCAAGCTGGTGGCTTTCTCCTTCCTATTTCAAGTAAGCTATAATCTGACATATTTATTATATATTTGTTCTATGTTTGAATAAGTGTTTTTATGGTGTTTTGAGCTTGATGGCGATGGAAGAGATGAAGTTTGATGTTAGTATGACATGAAAGGTGATATTGTCTTCAAAAACAATTTTAGATGTACTTGAAGAACATGGGTTGTTTCTATCGGTTCTTGATGTTCGATAATTTATTAAATGTTAATTAGTGTTCTAATATCCATATTTGAGAAGAAAATTGA
Source organism: Omphalea diandra (assembly GCA_949677035.1). Taxonomy (NCBI): domain Eukaryota; kingdom Viridiplantae; phylum Streptophyta; class Magnoliopsida; order Malpighiales; family Euphorbiaceae; genus Omphalea; species Omphalea diandra. The sequence goes on along the minus strand of CATIWR010016321.1, from coordinate 9,051 downwards.
GCTTAGTTGGTGTTTTACACATTGGTTGAACTAAAGACAATATGATATAGTATACAACTGAAGCTTTATTGACTTCTTAAATGTTAATTGGCATCCTAAAATTCTTGTTATAATAAGAATTAAGGCTTGAAGGATGTCTAAAACCTTAGTTATATTGAGTTAGATATTGATGATTAATAAGCTTATGATTGTTCTTTATGTAATTGAGTTTTAATTGTAAGGATAAATGATGTAGTTTAAGTGCCTTAATATGATTTGGGTTGTTAAATTTTGTATGCACAACCTTATGAACCTGAGGTTTGGTGTTGTATTCAAGTCATGAAGGATGTCGTACATCCTAGTTAGGATGGAGATATGTATGGATGTCATAATGGATAAATGGATGGGTTTTATGAAGTATATATGTAAAGGAATTATGTCTATAAGGAGAATTTATGTTAAATTGAATTTTTTTGATATTGTTTGACACTTTAGACATTATAGGAAGAGATGTTCTTCATTTAGATATGGTAGGATTATACATAAATGTCTTAATAAGTATATGGACAGTTTATAATGAGAAATGAATATGTTGATGAATTTAGAAGTATAAATTGATGATTATGAAATGAATTGAGGATTATAATTATGGATTACTAGATTTAATGGCAATGTTAATGTTCATACTATGAATGATATAAAAGGAAAATGGTGACTATGAGCAAAGTATGAAGGATGACAACTAAGTTATAAGTTAGAGATAATGAAAGTTATGTTTGCTTGCTTGATAGATGTTTAAGACTTCATTATCCTTACATGAGCTTTTGCTCTATTATGATATTTGTTGTGTTTATGTTATATGTTATATGGTTATGTTTGAGTAATTATCCATTTTTTACATATTATAGTAATAATGTAATGAATGTTAATAGGGCACTTATCTGTAAGTGTACAGTGCCAATTGTAGTACAAATAATTTATCAAGGTTGATCCACATGGACAATGCTCATTGTTATTTGATTACTTTTTATTGATCCATAAAAATAATAACATTAAAAATGAAATTAAATTAATAACAATTAAATTAATTAATGGGAAATCAAATATTTAAAGCACTAGAGCTTAGGGTTTCACCTAATGAGAATTAACTAATGATTATCAATGCCCAAATGATTGGTGAATGTAATTGTTTCTAAATTATCTTAATGCTCTGTCGAGTCACTAAATTGTTTCCAATCCATAAACAACTAATCGTCAAACTCTCCACACTTGAGGAATTGCTTGTCACAAGCAACAAAACTCTAATTAAAACACATATATGACATAAAGCAATGCTTAGTAAAAATAACCTTGTAATAATTATCATTCTCTTTGGCAACCAACAAGTTGACTAAGCTAATGTACATCCACATATCATAAAAGTAAATTAATTAAGAATCAATCCTCCATTAACAATTCATATTACCACCCTTAATTAAAAAAAAATTTAATGTGTGGACAACCACATATATCTTCAATCAAAATAGGTGGTCTAGCCTCAAAAGAAATATATTCACCCATTAAACACAAATATCCATGCAAATCTCATGTATGCAATTTTTTTGTTTTTTTAAATTTTCTAAATCATTTTTGGCCTTTGTACATGTTGGCCCTAGGCACCAAGAAGTGGGAGTTGAATTGGTGTATATAAAAAAAATTAAAATGAGGATAAGGAAGAGTAGAAAAGAAGACACAAGATTTATAGTGGTTCAGGTATAATCGACCCTACGTCCACTCCCCAATTCTCTGCAATTGGGTGTTTCACTCACTCAAAATGGCGTTTCCAAGCTCACACCTAACTTTTACATTTTGTGTTCTCAAGGCTCACATAACAACCTTTCTTATAAGTGTTTTCTAAGGCTAACACTAAAACCTCTCTTAAGAGTTTTATAGGCTCATACTAAAATCTTTCTCTAGTGTTTTACAGGCTCACACTGAAACCTTTTACAATTGGTATTTATGCTTGCACTAAACAATCACTTAAAGAATAGAAAGAATGAGTAGCAAAAGTGCAAGAGTTTTGTTATAAGTTAATGAATTCTCTTTCATTTACATATGTTTGGTGGAGTATTTATAGCTTATAACCACCAAAGAGACGTTACATTGTGAAGCTCATTAAATCTCCAAATCATGTTAGGCAGATTCTGCATTAATTGCATGACAGGCGGGAGGCGCGACCGCTACTGAGGATTCGCGATCGCGACTTTTCAATTTCCATACGGGAGCCAAAAATTTCGGCGAAAAACCCTGTTTGTGTTTAACAGCTAGTCCACATGTCATCTCCTCATTGGTCCAATAGGAAAATATAGTTGTTGCTTTCTAACTGCTCACAAAAGTCGTGGTTGCGATTATTCTTTATATAGGGCGCAACTCAGGACATAAATTCTTCTATTTGAAAGACAATCTTCATCTTCTTGAATAGCGGTCGCTACCTAAAATGTTGCCCTCACAAATTTTGTTTTTCAACAGATACCTGGGACACTTGACATGTTGTGGTTGTGGATTTGGTTCCCTTCTTAGCCACTATGAAATTCGTGGTCACAAGTAAGACGCGACACTGACTGTGAATTCTTCTGTGACTTTGTCACTCCCATCTTTGGATGAATCGCGGTAGAGATGATGTTCGCAAATTCGTCTGGCCTGGTTTCATCCTATTCCTGAGCTAAGTCGCGATCTCGAATTATAAGTCACTAACCGCGAATTTGGATGAACTTTGCCTTCTTAAAGATTATGAACTCCATTCAATTTCCACTTGAAAAACTAATTTAATTATGCAAAATAATTCTCAATTGAAACATTAGGATTGACCAATCTCCTTTGTCAAGATCAAAAGAGGTCCAAGACTTAGGATTAACCATCCTAGTCCAACAATCTCCCCTTTTTTGATTTTGACAACTTAGATTGATCCTAAAGGAAAATAATGCAGAAATGTGAAGTTGGAGTCTAGTATGGTTCAATGAATGCTTAAGGTGAAATCTCCTAAGTATGACATTCAATCAATCAAAGTGAAATTAAAAAAAAAAAGCCTAAGTATGATAGTATGAGGCTCCCCCTTAACATATGCTATTATTTGAAGTTATTTTCTCTCCCTCTTAGACTTAGAATCTTTCTTGTTTCTATCTCTCCCCTTTTGGCAAGATCAAAAAAGGGTGTATAAGGGAAAAGAATACATGTATAACAAATAGATAAGTGTTCATAAAGAGCAAAATAAGAATGTAAAAAAAGTAAATTCCATCAATCACACAAGAAAAGGAATTGCAAAGAAACATATCTTATTTATTTATAAGCAACTGCGGGATCACAAGTTTTTCATTTAAAAACAAAAAGAAAATATAAGAAATCCCTAGTCTAGAAAGTTAGAGAGTCATCATCATCTCTAAAAGTATCTTCTACTTCCTCATCATTATTGGCACCTTCTGTTTCATCTCCATCGTCAACTTCTTCATTGCCCTATTTTTCTTCAGTATCTTCAAATTCTGTGTAGTCCAAAAAATGGCAAGGAGGAACACCTAACTTTTCTTGTAAATCCACCATGTCACTATGAAGATGTGCGAGAAATAGGAATCTCTTTTTCATCATTCTCATCATCTTGTCCAATTTTCTGTTAATGGTGGCAAAAGATAGTTTGGGTTTTGGTTTTGGTTAAGAAGGGGGGACTGAAGGTGCTCCTTCTTCAATGATGAGCCTCTTTCTCTTAGAGTCTTGGGAGCTTTTTATTTTCTTTGCCCTAATAACACCCAGGGTATAGGCATGGGTATCTGGGTATATAGCTTTGGCGTTGGTAAGGTAAGTGAGGTTAAGAAAGTTTTGAGAATGGAGGAGTTTCTTGGCGAGGAATTTTTCATTTTCCTCATCAAGTGCCCCTGCAAAGCGATAGATCACAGTAATGTAGGAAGGCAGAAGGAATTAACTTTTGGGTTTGGTACTCATATGGATTAATTGATCTATAAGATACCAACCAGTTTAAATTGGTTTGTTTTTAACAAGGCAGAAAAGAAATGCTAAGTCTTTTTGTGATACTTTCTCATTACCATCACCTTTAGCATTTACAAAAAAAGTGATGATATGATGAAGTATCTAAAGAGGTAGGGTTTTAATGTGTTTGGGCCAATGAAGTTCTAGGGTCGTGTTTAGTTTCAATAGATATTTTCAACCAAAATTCAAAATAAATAACATCAAGTGTGGAGATGATAAAAGGAATGTTTTCTCCGACTTGAAGATTCAAGAAAGACGAAAGCTGTTCAAAGATGATAAAAAAAGGATCGCCAAAAGCCCAGAATACTAACACGTATTGCCCTGCCCGAAAATTGACTTTGCAACTCAATTGGATCGTGCACATGAATTCCCTCACAATTTCTTCATAATCGGGTTCATCCCGAAAGATGAACTCATTATAGCCCAAGTTAGAGAGAAAAGCACTAATCTTTGCGTTGATGCCCAAAGTCTCCAACATAAAGGTAGAAGGAATTTTGTTGGGGAGGATGATCTTAGAAGAATTTGCTGCTTTGTACCTCTCTTTCTCTTCCTTGGTGATGCCTTTCATTAGGTGGAGTGCAGAGGGTACAGATGGCTAAGCCATAACCTTGCCCTTGTCTGCTCTTAAGATCTTCTTGGGAGCCATTGCAAAAGATGAAGAGATTGAAAGATTTTTAGAGCTTTGGAAGGATAAGAGTTTTAGAGTAGGATGAAGTGATGAGAATCACAAAGGGTTTATGTAGCCATTGAAGGGGTGCAAAAATGACTAAAAATGGCTAGAAATGGATTTATGAAGAGTTGGAAACAATTTGCAGTCAAATCACTTAATGGCTTGACAATTACTCAAATTCGTGTCCGCGAATTTCAGGATCATGACCACAATTTTCAAAAAATGCGAGTAACAAATAAATTTTTCTCGAGAATACGCGTGCTACAGTGGTCAGAAATTTGAATTCTTGACCAAAATTCACGGTGGAGCTTGAGTCTTGCGACCGCAATTTAATGTTTGACAATCGAATGACTAGGACTTGTAATTCATGATCATTAAGATAAGATAGCGAATGTGAACTATGAGTTAGCTAAGATAGGAATGAAAAAATAACTTTTGAAAGAATCAAAATTATGATCCACTTAGAATATGTCACACAGAAAACACAAGACATACAATCAACAATCAACACACAAAGCAATCATACATAAGATCAAAATTTTCACTTTAGGGAGCTTCCATCAAACATTCCCAATTCTCTCTTAATGAAGTTCAATCTTTCTTCATTGAGAGGTTTAGTGAAAATATCTGTAAGTTGATGATTTGTGTCAATAAACTCTAATACAACATCAACCTTTTGCACATGATCTCTAAGGAAATGATGTCTAATATCTATGCGTTTGTTCCTAGAGTGTTGGATGAGATTCTTAGAAAGATTAATAGCACTAGTGTTATCATATTTAATAGGAATGTGAATAATCACTTTGCCAAATCATTCACTTGTTATTTCATCCAAAGGACTTGGGTGCAACAATAACCCACAGCAACATACCCGACTTCTGTGGTGGATAAGGCAACCAACACTTGCTTTTTGCTAAACCAAGAAACTAGGCATTCTCCTATAAATTGGCAAGTCCTAGAAGTGCTTTTTCTATATAATAAACTACCCGCATAATCCGCATCTGAATATCCTATGAAACTAAAGGATGAATCCTTAGGATACCATAACCCTAAGTGAATTGTGCCATGCAAATACTTAAAAATTCTCTTAACAACATTTAAATGAGACTCTCTAGGAGAGGATTGGAACCTAGCGTACATACATACACTAAACATGATATTCAGCCTAGAAGCAGTAAGATAAATTAGAGATTTGATCATACCTCGATATCTCTTTTCATCTATCGTCTTACCCGATTCATCTTTGTCTAGCTTGATGGTACCACTCATGGAGGTTTTGGCTACTTTGCAACCATCCATGCTCAACTTTTTGAGTATTTCCCTTATGTATTTGGTTTGGTTGATGAAGATCTCTTCTTTGGTTTGTTTGATATGTAGATTGAGGAAGAATTTGAGCTCTCCCATCATGCTCATTTCGAATTCCCTAGTTATACACTTAGTGAAATCCTCATAAAGATATTTATTAGTAGCACCAAAAATGATATCATCAATATATATTTGTACAATTAGTGTATCATGCTTGTGCTTTTTAATAAATAGTGTAGTGTCTACCTTTCCTTTTTCAAAAGAAATGAACTAAGCCTTTCATACCAAACTCTTAGAGCTTATTTTAATCCATATAAGGCTTTGTTCAATTTAAAAATATGATTTGGAAAACAATATGACTCAAAATGAGGAGTTTGTTCAACATAGACTTCCTCCTCAATAATTTCATTCACAAATGCACTTTTCACATCCATTTGAAAAAGCTTAAAATTCATGTGGCATACAAATTCTAAGAGTATCCTAATGGCCTCTAATCTTGCAACGAGGGCAAATGTCTCATCATAATCTATGCCTTTCTCTTGGTTATATCCATTAGTAACCAATCTAGCTTTATTCCTTATGATAAGACCTTGCTCATCTAACTTGTTCCTAAAATTGGTTAAGCTCTTCTTACATAGCAAGCACCCAACTCACATTATCAAGAGCCTCATTAATTTATTTTGGCTCTAGTTGAGAAACAAAGGTAAGATTATTGTCTAAAGGATAAAGTTATGATCTAGTACTTACACCCTTGGAGGTATCACTAATGATCAAGTCCTTGGGGTGATATTTGAAAAATCTCCAATCTTGAGGTAGATTTTGGCGTGGCTCATCTCTTTATTGATGTTGTGGCTCCTTATCTTCTTTTGATGATTCACCTCCTTCCTTACTTTTATCCTCTCTTCTTGTGGTGTCTTCCAATTCCATCTTTTCAAAATCATCTACAAGATCATCAATAAAAACACCTTTCCCAAGATCAAGTTTACTAGATTCATCAAAGACAACATTCATAGACTCTTCAACTATTATTGAACTCTTATTGAAGACTCTATATGTCTTGCTAAAGGTGGAATAGCCTAAGAATATTCCTTTATTGGTCTTGGAATCAAATTTTCCAAGATTATCCTTAGTATTTAAAATATAACACTTACATCCAAATACTATTAGGTATGATATCTTGGGTTTTCTACCATTCCATAGCTCATAAGAAGTTTTATTGAGAATGGGTATTTTAAAAACTCTATTTGAAATATAACACAAAGTATTAATGGCTTCGGCCCAAAAGTAATTCAGTAAAGAATATTCATTGAGCATGGTCCTAGCCATTTCTACTAGTGTTCTATTTTTTCTCTCTACAACTCCATTTTGTTGTGGTGTTCTAGGAGTTGAAAAATTATGAAAAACTCCATTCTCCAAATAATAAGTTTCAAAAGACTCATTTTGAAATTCCTTTCCATGGTCATTTCTAATAGATGAAATGAAGTACCCCTTTTCATTTTGAACTCTTTTTGTAAAACTCTTGAAAGCATCAAAAGTATCATTCTTATGAGCTAAAAAAGACACCCAAGTAAACCTAGAGTAGTCATCAACTAGGACTAGTGCATAATGCTTTACACCTAAGCTAGCACTCCTAGTGGGTCTTATCAAGTCCATATGAACTAGTTGAAGAGGTCTTGAAGAACTTATAACATTTTTTGCTTTGTGATAGGCTTGATGTTGCTTCCCCATTTGGCAATGACCACATGTATTGTCTTTAGTGAAGTTTAGCTTAGGAAGGCCTTCCATCAACTTTCCTTTAGATAGGCTTTGAAGAAGATCCATGCTTGCATACCCAAGCCTTCTATGTCATAGCTAAGCTTCATTGTTTAAAGACATAGGACACTTAAAAGATTGGTTAGCCAAATTGTCTAAGTCAATTGAGTAGGTATTGCCTTTCTTTTCACCCTTGAAAATAGCTTCATCATCTATTAAAGCAGTGACTCAGCGTTCCCTAGGATCAAAGGTGACTTTATTACCTTTGTCACACAATTGACTTACACTCAACAAATTATGTTGTAAGCCACTACCTAATAAAACATTATCAATTAAAGAACAACCATTCTTACCAATGGTTCCAATGCCAATTACCTTACCCTTGGCATTGTCACCAAATGTGACATCTCTACATTCTTTTTCCTTCAATGCCATGAATAACTTTTTATTTCCAATCATATGCTTGGAACATCCACTATCCATATGTTAATTGCTTGATTTGGTGGTTGACACGAATAAGTTTGGATTGATCCTTACCCATATGTTAAAGAATAGTTGCCCAAAATCTATCAAACCAAGTATTGGAGTTTTGATCTTCAAATCTCAACTAGACCTCTAGAAAACTTGTTTATAACAACCTAAGTTTTAAAGATTCAAAGTTGTGTTAACTCAAACCTTAAATTAACCAAGCCAATTTAAGATCAAAATTAACAAGTTTGTGAAATTATTAAGCCTTCACTCAACAATCTCACCAAGTCCACTCAAGAACTTGAGAAGAGAATTTAATCTCATAAGCAAAATTGCTAACAATAATAATATTGATTGAATTCATTTTAACCCTTTTTGGCAAAATATGAGGGCTATTTATAGCCCTACAATGCTTAATCCGAAACCAATTAGGATTTGGTTTACATTCCCTAACTGAATTCAATATTTCCTAATGTAATAAGGAAAAGACAATCCTAAACTAAATAGGAAAACTAAAGAAACATTATGATTGATCTATAAGATTAGACCAAGATACTTTCCTAACTAAGAACAACTCTTCCTAAATAGAAAAGGAAAAGGATTCAACCTAATGAGGAAATCTTAATGGCATTAGGAAATATTGCCAACTAAGGAAATCTTGCAAGAATCTTTGACTTTGGGCATTTTTCCCTTGCTTACACGACTTGGGCTTCCTTTTACATTCCTTGGGCTTCTTTTTACATGCCTTAGCCGAATTAGGTCATGCTTGGATGCTCTCCACAAGTTGGGCTCCATTGTATTAAGTTAAGTGCTCCATTTGAAGAGTTTAAGCTCCTATCAGCTTTTAATTGGCTTCACACATC
>CATIWR010016292.1:0-39234 GCA_949677035.1 Omphalea diandra | reverse complement strand
TGAAAATAGGGCTAGCTTTTCTTCTTCTTTTTCACTTTCATCACTATCACTTAAGCCCACCTCCACCTCTTTATCTTTATTAGAGGACTTGAGAATAAGAGTCTTCTTCTTTCTTTTGTCTCTTTATCCTCTCATCCTCTTCATTTTTTCACCTTTCTTTATTGCCATCTCATGTGTAAGAAGCTTTCCCATAAGGACATTGATTGGAACTTTGCCAATGCCTTCATTGTACTCTTCAAGACTACATACCCTAGACCTAAACTTTTCTAAAGGAAGCGTTTTAAGAATTTTAGTGTTTACCTCGTGGTTCGTGACTTTCATGCTTCTTCATGTTACTAATAATGGCAAGTATCTATTTGTCAATCTCCTTCGTCATGATGAACTCATACTCTGTCACAAACATGCCTGATCTATTTAATTTCACTTGCATGGCCATGGCCTTCCAAATCCCATGAGCGGTATGATAATGTTGAACTTATCCATATTCTTCTCTTGAAAGAGAGCTTAAAATGATTGTTATTTCTATTTCATACTTCCCATTTGTTTTCCTATGGGCTTCAAACCATTCTTCCCTAAGAAGCAACTCTTCACTTCCATCCACTACTCTTTGGTGGGTGGCTTCCACTTATTTACTACAACATCCCAAAATTCACCACATTACTATAAAGATAGATCTTCATTCTATACTTCCAATGAGCATAGTTGGATCCATCAAAGAAGGGCTTGAGGTGAGTGTGGATTGCTTCTTATGCCATAATCTTTTCTCAAGCAATTAAGATAAATTTTGAGACTTTAGCTATAGTACCACTTGTTAGTCCTTAAGAACTAAGGATAAGGATTGAATTTATAGGAAATTTGAATTTTTAGAAGGAGCCCAAAAAAATTAAATTTTATAGAAAAAGAGAAAAAGGATCAACACAAGCAATTTATAGTGGTTCAGGTGTTAACAAACCCTACGTCCACTCCCTAATTCCTTAATTGGGTATTTTATTAACTCTCAAAGGTGTTTTATAAGCTCACAACAAACTTAGTGTTTAGGCACACACTAAAACCAAATTACAATTGTGTTTAGGGCTCACACACAACCTTACACAAAAGTTTTTATCACTTGGGCTCACTCTAAAACCCATACCCAAAGTGTTTAAGGCTAACACATAACCTTTAATAACCCAAACATAAAGAATAAATGAGTTTAAGCTTGAGAATTAAAAGTGCAAGACTATCAATAAAATGAATAGTTATCATGCATTCACAGCTATTTGATGGGGTATTTATAAGTTCCAACTACCAAAGAGTTGTTACAAATAAAACAATGTGCAAATCTCCAAAGTTAGGTTAGCAAATCTTGCATTAATATTTGCCAATGTCAAGTGACAGTCGAGACATGGAAGTTATAATCGTTATCGACATTTCACTCTAAACTTTGCCTTTTCTCAACTGTAATTATCAAATATATCTAATGGCAAGTGATACCTATTACTCGAGCATTTGTTCTTCAAGAAACTAGTCATTGGATCTCCTTAATAGATTATAAATGACATAATCGCTACTAAGAGAGTGTTGAACTAGGGGACTGTTACATCCATCGCGAATCAAATTGGAAGTTCATAGTTCCTTTTGAGGGTATTCCATGGTTATGAACTTCAAATCTTCCAATGTTCCCTTAGACACATGACACTCATCAGTTGACTTTTTGCATGGTCATTAGAGGACTTCTTGAAGCTTTTGACAATCACAATCATGAAGGCCATCATAACACAAATTGGAGTTTTTGGTTCCTTAATTTCTTAAGGTAGTGGCAGCAACTGTCGTATAATGGTCACGATTTTTAGATCAATTTTATAACTGAGAGATTTTCAATGTCATTCAACTTTTAATAAGTTCCTAACTTAATTTGTTGGCCTAGGGCACCAAGAAGGGGCAGTTGAATTGGTGGTTGATTAAAAAATAAAATGAAAGATAAATGTGTTTAAAAAGTTGAGAAGGAGAAAAGAAAAATTGACAGACTTAAGTATTTATAGTGGTTCGAGTATTAACAAACCCTACGTCGACTCCCCAATTCTCTACAATTAGGTGTTTTGCTCAACTCAACTGGTGTTTCCAAGCTCACACCAAACTTTTACAACTTATGTTTATGGTTCACGCAAAAACCTTATACCTTATGTTTTCTAGGCTCACACAAAAAACCTCTCACAAGTGTTTTGCAGGCTCACACTAAAACCTTTCATAAGAGCTTTGACTCTAGGCTAACTCTCAGCCTCTTTGCAATGGTGTTTATTACTCACACCTAAAAATTAACAACACATAAATGAGAAAGAAAGATTGAGTAGCAAATACACAAGAGTTTGGTTATAAATTAATAAATTCTCTTTTATTTACATTTGTTTTATAGAGTATTTATAGCTCATATCCACCAAAGAGACATTAGTGTAAAACTATCAACAAATTTCCATGATGTGCTAGTCAGATTTAGCATTAAATGCTCGTCAAGAGGAAGTCACGATTGCTACTACCACTTCGTGATCGCGAATTTATAATTTCCATTATGGAGCCGAAAATTTCGATGAAAAACCCCATTTATGTCTAACGACTAGTCCACGTGTCAACTGTCAATTGGTTGTCCAGGAAAATATAGTTGTGCTCTAACCACTATCAAAATTAGCAATCATCAGATAACTATGTCATGGGAGTGACTAAGACTGTGAATTCCTCTGTTTGGTGAGAAAACTATAACTCTTTGAATCGCGGTTGCTACCAAATATTTGCCCTCGCGAGTTTTGATTTTTAACTGTTACTTAGAACACTTGGCACGTTGTGGTTGTGGCTTTGGTTCCCTCAATTGTCATTATGAAAGTTGCGATCATAAATCCTGATGTGATACCCACCGCAAATTCCTCTGTAACTTAAGCTTCACTTCTTTTTACTATGTTGTGACTGCGAATATCCCCACGAATTCCTCTGGCATTGCTTTATCCATTCTTATGACTTATTCACGGTCACAAATTATAATAAATACACTATGAATTGGAGTGATCTTTATAAGGTTGGAGATTTTGAACTCCATCCAACTTCTAGTGACAAAACTAACTTATAACCTACAACACAACACTAAATGAAAGTATTAGTACTGATAAATCTCTATTGTCAAGATCAAAAGAAGTTCATGACTTAGGTTAAACCAACCTAGTCCAATAATCTCCCTCTTTTTTTATTTTGACTACTTAGATTGATCTAAAGGGAAAATAGAGGCATGAGTTGTGAAGTTGGAATGATGAAAGATTCAATGAATACTTAAAAAATTCCTAGTTAATGATCAAAGTAAAATTTTAAGTATAAGTGACAAATAATGCTCCCCCTCAACTTATGCTTATTTCTTCCAAATTATTTTCTCCATACAATTTTCTCCCCCTTTGGCAAGATCAAAAAAGGGTAAATGGAGAAGTGCAAATAAAATGCATAAAGTGAGCATCAGGAACAAATATTATTTCATATAATCATAAGAATAACAATAAATATAAGAGTTGCAATCATCATAAAAAGAAATTCAAACACATGACAGATAAGACAAAAGAATGGAAAACAAACATATTTATTTATTTATAAGTTATGGGATCAACAACTTTACATCAAAGCCAAAGAAAAAATGCAAAGAAATCCTAAACTAGAAGATTGAAGAATCATCATCATCTTCATAATCCTCTTGCTCATCATTGTCACCTCCTCTTTCAGCTTTGTCTTCATCTTCGACTTTTTGGTTGTCTTCCTCCTCTGATGTATCCTCATAATCTGTGAAATAAAAAAGATGGCATCTTGCAAGTCCACCAAATCACTGTCAAAGTGAGAAATAAGGATAAATCTCCTCTTCAACATCTGCATCACCTTATCCAGCTTATGGTTAATGGTGGCAAGAGAAAGTTTAGACTTAGATTTTGGTTGAGGAGGGGGGGTTGGTATTGCTTCTTTTTCAATGATAACCCTTTTTCTTTTGGAGGCTTGAGATGTTTCCATCTTTGTGGCCCCAAATGCACCCAAAGTATAGGCATATGAGTCCGGTGAATGGTTTTGGCTTTGATTAGATAGGTGAGGTCTAAAAAATTTTAAGAAGGAAGGAGTTTCTTAGTGAGGAATTTTTCATTTTCCTCATTAAAAGCCCTAACAAATCTTTAGATGGCAGTAACATAGGAAGGAAGGAGAAATTGGCTCTTAGGCTTAGTGATCATATGGATCAATTGATCCATAAGATAGCAACCATATTGGATAGGTTTGTTTTTCACAAGACAAAAAAGAAATGCAAAGTCTTTTTGAGATACCTTTTCATTCCCATCACCTCTAGCATTAATGGAGAAGGTGATTATATGGTGAAGTAACCAAAAAGGAAGGGTTTTGATGTATTTGGCTAAAGAAGTTTTGGGATCATACTTGGTCTCGATTAAAACTTTGGACCAAAATTCAAAGTACATAACATCAAGTGCAGAGATAATGAATGCAATGTTATCTCCGACTTGAAGATGAAAGAGGTTGGATAATTGTTCAAAAGTAATAAAATGAGGATCCCCAAAAGCTTGAAAAACTAACCCATATTATTCAGCTCGAGATTTGGTTTTGTGACTAAGAGTCACCGTACACATGAATTCTCTCACGATCTATTCATATCTTCATTCCCGCCTAAGTTGGAGAGAAATGTGTGAATCTCTTCTTTAATTCCAAGGGACTCTAAAAGAAAGGTAGAGGGTATTTTATTTAGAATGATGATTTTAGAGGCATTGGCTTTATAGCGATCCTTCTCCTCTTTAGTAATTCCTTTCATTTGATGAAGGGATGGTGGTGTAGAAGGTTGGGCTATTGCCTTACCCTTCTTAGCTCTTGAAGCTTTCTTTGGAGCCATTTGGAGGAGCAGAGAGATTTAGAAAGGTTTGAGAGAAGGAAAGAAGATAAATGATTATTGTAGGATGCAGTGATGAAAATCACTGTTTAGGGGTTTTATATAGCCATATAAAGGGTGAATAAATGGCTATAAATGACTAGAATGTGATTAATGAAAGGTTGGAAATGGTTGACAATCAGATCAAATTAATGTGTGGCAGTTACTGTAAATCGTGATTGCTAATTCAAAGTCGTGACTGCTATTTCTGAAAAATGAGTAACAGATAAAAAAATCCTCAGGAACCGGTCTGTATAACTGTCAAAAAATTGAATTTTTGATGGAATTCACAGTGGAGGTCAAAAGTTGAGACTGCGAATTGATGGTTGTCAGCTAGGTGAGATGATTTGATAATTCACAATCATGAGTCAAGGATAACTGCGAATTACAAGGTAAAAAGGATAATCATGAAAGGCAAAATTTGGCGATTCAAATTGTGATCCACTTAATATATTGATGCCTAATTCATGCAATTTGACATAGAAAAGCACAATTGCATTTAAATTTATGACATCCAATGATAAATATCACATACAACCAAACATATAGCAATCAAACAAAAGATTAAGCTTTTCACTTTAAGGAGCTCTCGTCAAGCATTCCTAATTCTCTCTTAATGAAGTTTAATCTTTCTTAATTTGGAGGTTTAGTAAAAATATATGCAAGTTGATGAGTTGTGTCTATAAATTCTAACACAACATCACCATTTTGGATGTGATCTCTAAGAAAATGATGTCTAATGTCTATGTGTTTGCTTCTAGAGTGTTGTATGAGATTCTTAGAGAGATTAATTGCACTAATGTTGTCACATTGATTGGAATGTGATCAATAACTTTGTCGTAATCCTCTAATTGTTGTTTCATCTAAAGCACTTGGGTGCAACAACAACCCACAGCTACATACTCAGCTTCGGCGGTGGATAAGGCAACTGAAACTTATTTCTTGCTAAACCAAGACACTAAGCATTCTCCTATAATTTGGCAAGTTCTAGAAGTACTTTTTCTATCTAATATACTACCAGCATAATTCACATTCAAGTAACCTATGAGACTGAAAGATGAATATCTAGGATATCATAAACCTAGGTTTAAAGTGCCATATAAATATTTAAAAATCCTTTTAACAACATTTAAATGTGATTCTTTGGGACATGACTGAAATCTAGCACACATACATACACTAAACATAATATCAGGTCTAGAAGCAGTAAGATAAAGTAGAGAACCGATCATACCTCGATATCTTTTTTCATCAACTATCTTACCTGATTCATCTTTGTCCAGTTTGATGGTACCACTCATGGGTGTTTTTGCTACTTTGCATCCATCCATGCCAAATTTCTTGATTATTTCCTTTGCGTATTTAGCTTGATTGATGAAGATCCCTTCTTTGGTTTGCTTGATTTGTAGACCAAGGAAAAACTAAAGCTCTCTCATCATGCTCATCTCAAATTCCCTAGTCATACACTTAGTAAAAATCCTCACAAAGAGATTCATTAGTAGCACCAAAAATTATATCATTAACATAAATTTGTACTATAGTGCATCATGTTTGTGCCTTTTTACAAATAATGTTGTGTCCACCTTTCCCTTTTTAAAATCATTTTTCAAAAAAAATGAACTAAGACTTTCATACTAAGCTCTTGGAGCTTGTTTCAACCCATATAAGGCTCTATTCAATTTAAAAACATAATTTGGAAAATTATGTGACTCAAAACTAGGAGATTGTATAACATAAACTTCCTCCTCAGTAACCCCATTTAGAAAAGACTTTTGACATCCATTTAAAAAAGTTTAAAATTCATATGATATGCATAGGCTAAAAGAATCCTAATGGCATCTAACCTTGCAACAGGGGTATAGGTTTCATCATAGTCTATGTCTTCCTCTTGGTTGTAACCTTTTGCAACTAATCTAGCTTTATTCCTAGTGATGAATCCTTGCTCATCTAACTTATTTTTAAACACCCATTTGCAACCTACAATTTGGTGTTCCTTAGGCCTAGGAACAAGTTCCCATACATTATTTCTCTCGAATTGGTTGAGTTCCTCTTGCATAGCAATCACCTAACTTTTATTATAAAGATCCTCATCAATTGATTTTGGCTCAAATCAAGAAACAAAGGCAAGGTTATTATCTAAAAGATTAATTTGAGATCTAGTACTTACACCTTTTGATGTATCACTAATAATTAAGTCTTTGGGGTGATGCTTGGAGAATCTTTAATTCTTGGGTAGATCTTGACTCGGCAATGCTTCTTATTGATATTGTGGTTCCTCATCTACTCTTGATTATTCACCTTTATCTTTGTCTTCGTCTTCCTCTCTTGTAGTGTACTCCAATTCAAATTTTTCAAAGTCACCTACAAGATCAGCAACAACAAAACCTTTCCCAAGATCAAGCTTACTAAATTCATCAAAAACAACATTCATAGATTCTTCAACAATTATAGAACTTTTGTTAAAGACTCCATAGGCCTTGCTAAAGGTGGAATAACCTAAGAATATACTCTCATTAGTTTTTAAGTCAAATTTCCCAAGATTATCCTTGGTATTCAATATATAGCACTTGCATCCAAATACTCTTAGGCATGATATCTTGAGTTTTTTACCATTCCATAGCTCATAAGATATTTTATTGAGAATGGGTCATTTAAAAACTCTATTTGCTATATAACATGAGGTATTAATGGCTTCAACCCAAAAGTAATTTGGTAAAGAATACTCATTAAGCATAGTTCTAATCGTCTCTATAGTGTTCTATTTTTCCTCTCTATAATACCATTTGTTGTGGTGTTCTATTGCTGAAAAATTGTGAAAAATCTCATTCTCTAAACAATAAGATTCAAAAGCTTCATTTTGAAATTTCTTTCCATGGTCATTTCTTATAGAAGAAATGAAGTAGCCCTTTTCATTTTGAATTCTTTTTACAAAACTTTTGAAAGAATCAAAGGTATCATACTTATGAGCTAGAAAGGATACCTAAGTAAACCTAGAATAGTTATCAACTAGGACTAGTGCATAATGTTTTTTACCTAAACTAGCACTCCTAGTAGGTCTTATCAAGTCCATATGAATTAGTTAAAGGGGTCTAGATCAACTTACAACATTTTTAGCTTTGAAGGAAGATAAATGTTGCTTCCCCATTTGGTAAGGACCACATGTCTTGTCTTTTGAGAAACTTAGTTTAGGAAGACCTTCCACTACCTTTCCTTTAGATAAGCTTTGTAAGAGCTCCATGCTAGCATGTCCAAGTCTTCTATGCCATAACCAAGCTTCATTACTAAGAGACATAAGACACTTAAAAGATTGGTTAGCCAAATTGTCTAAGTCAATTAGATAGGTATTGTCATTCCTCTCACCCTTGAAAATAACCTTTTTATCTACTAATGTGGTAACTCGACATTCTTTAGGGTCAAAGGTGACTTTATTACCTTTGTCACATAACTAACTTACATTTAGTAAATTATGTTGCAAGCCATCAACTAACAAATCATCATTAATTAAAGAGTAACCATTCTTACCAATGGTTCTAATGCCAATTACCTTAACCTTGGCATTGTTACCAAATGTGACATTACCACCTTCTTTTTCCTTTAGGGCCATGAATAGCTTCCTATTGCCCGTCATGTGTTTTAATTATCCACTATCTGCATGCCAATCATTTAATTTATTGGTGGATGCTAAACATCCCTACACAACACAAATAAATCATCTCTTCTTTGGTACCCAAGCATACTTGGGTCTTTGAGGCTTAGATATTGAAGGGTCCTTCAATTTAAGATAAGCCTTCCTAATGTAACAATAAACATTAATGTGTCCATATCTCATGTAATAATGGCATTGAAGCTTGCACTTATGTGTCTTTCTTTTATGCATTGTCTTGGAATGAGTAGGAGATTTTCTCACACCAATATGATGTGTGTGAGAACATGAGCAAGCATGTAAAGATGTAGATGTGAATTTTTTATGTGTGTTAGGATTAATACACTTCTTATTGTACATGTAAGCATGATTAGCCTTTTTATAAGTAGACTTTGAGCCTTGTTGCACTTTTCCTTTGCCTTAGGCATTGGGGGTCTAGTGCTTTGGGCACTATTTGAGGCACTAACGAATATAGTGAGTGCAGGTGTGGAGGTTGAGGCTTTATTGAAACCTAGACCATGCCTAATCAAAGGAGGCCTTTATGATACTATAAGTGTATCCAAAGCTTCCTTACACTTATGAAATTTAGAGACAAAGCTTATAAGCTCAATGACTTCTTTTTTTAAAGAATCATTCTCCTTTCTCAATGAAGCTAGTGATGAAGATGATTTAGAGAGATTTTTCATAGCCTTTTAGTGTTCTTCATTTGAAGCCCTAAATTCACTTGCAAGGCTATTAAGTGATTTGTAATCATCCTCTAATTTTGTGCACTTCATTTTGTAAGTCTTCATTTGTTACTTATATTTGTCACATTTCAATGTGAGAGCTTTTAGAAGCTCATCATCTACAACATCTAAATCATCATGTCCATAAGTAGGATGAGATGAAGTGATTACCTCATTCAGAGAGTCCTTTTGAGCCATAAAACATATATTAGCAATCTCCTATTCTTCATCATCTTCACTTGAGCTATCATCCCAAGTGGCTTTAAAGCTCTTCCTCTTCTCTTTATCCCCTTTCTTCTTCTTCTTTAGATTGGGGAAACCATACTTAATGTGGCCTTGCTTGTCACACTCATAGCAAGTGATGTCGGTTGTTCTCTCTTTAGGATTAGGAGTTGTTTTTTAAAAGTTCCTTCTTTCTTTTTTTTGACGTTCCTTCTTTCTTTTCTTCTTCTAATAAGCTCTTTGGTCCTTTTAGAGAGCATTGCAAGTTCCTTCTCCTCCTTGTCACTCTCTTATTCACTTGAAGTTATTTCTACTTCCTTTTCCTTTGAAGATGATTTGAGAGCCAATGTCTTCCTTTCTTGCTTTTCAGATTTTTTAACTTGGCCCCTCATTTTCTTCATTTCCTCATCTCTCTTTAAGGCCAACTCATGAGTCAAGAGTTGTCTATCAAAATATCCGCTGGCACCTTCCGTATTTTTGGATTAGACTTTTGGATACTACATACTCTAGCACCAAATTTCTTAAAAGGTGAAGACTTTAGAATTTTAGAGTTTACCTCATGGTTTGTGAGAACCCTACCGAACTTCTTCATGTTGGTGACAATAGCTAGGAGCCGGTTTGCCATATCTATTATGCTCTCATCCTCCTTCATCGTGAATAACTCCCATTCTTTCACTTACATCTCAAGTCAGCTGAATTTTACCATGATGGTGCCCTCATGACAATTCTTCAAAGCTTTCCAAAATGTCATAAGCAATTTAGCAATGTTGTACCTTTCCAATTTCTTCTCTTAAGAGAGAACTTAGAAGGATTACCATGGCTCTTTTATTTTTGCCATTTGATCTTCTGTATGCATCAACCCATTCTTCTCTAAGGATTAACTATTCACTCCCATCTACCACTTTAGTGGGTGGCTTCCATTCTTTAACAACAACATCCTATAGGTCTGCCATATCAGTTTCTCGGTAGATCTCCATCCTATACTTCCAATGAATATAGTATGCTCCATCAAAATAAGGCTTGAGGTGTGTGTGGATTCCTTCTTGTGCCATTGATCTTTACTCACTTAATTAAGACTTTTAGTGAGACTTGGCCCTGATACCATTTGTTGGCCTAGGGTACCAAGAAGGGGGTTGAATTAATGGTTGATTAAAAAAATAAAATGCAAGATAAATATGTTTAAGAAGTTATGAATGAGAAAAGAAAATTGACACAAGTGTTTATAGTGGTACAAATGTTAATAAACCCTACGTCCACTTCCTAATTCTCTATAATTTGGTGTTTTACTCAACTCAACTGGTGTTTCCAGGATCACACCAAACTTTTACAACTTGTGTTTATAGCCACATAAAAACCTTACACCTTGTCTTTTCTAGGCTCTCACAAAAACCTCTCGCAAGTGTTTTGTGGGTTCACACTAAAACCTTTTACAAGAGTTTTGACTCTAGGAAAACTCTTAACCTCTTTACAATGGTGTTTATTGCTCATACCTAATAATTAATAACACATAAATGAGAATGAAAGATTGAGTAGCAAATAGGCAAGAGTTTGGTTACAAATTAATGAATTCTCTTACATGTACATTTATTGGTGGAGTATTTATAGCTCATATCCACTAAAGAGATGTTAGTCTAAAACTATCAACAAATCTCTAAGATGTGTTAGGCAGATTTAGCATTAAATGCTTATTAGACAGAAATTGTGGTTGCTACTACCATTGTGCACACGAATTTCCAATTTCCATTGTGGAGCTAAAAATTTCGATGAAAAACCATGTTTCTATTTAACAGCTAGTCCACGTGTCAGTTGTCCATTGGTTGTCTAGGAAAATATAGCTGTTGTGCTCTAACAACCATCAAAAGTCATTGTCATGAGATAGTTTTCTCATGGGTACGATTGAGACCACAAATTCCTTTATTTTGTGAGGAAACTATAACTCCTTGAGTCGCGGTCGCTACCAAGTATTCATCCTCGTGATTTTTGATATTCAACGATTACCTAGGACACTTGGCATATTGTGGTTGTGGCTTTGGTTTCCTCCATTGTCACTATGAAAATCGCGGTCGCAAATCCTAATGCGATACCCACCGCAAATTCCTATGTGACTCAAGCTTCACTTCTTTCAGCTATGACATGGCTGTGAATTGCCCTGTGAATTTCTCTATGACTCAAGTTTCACTTCTTTCAGCTATGTCACAATTGCGAATTGCCCTACGAATTCCTCTAGCCTAACTTTGTCCATCCTTGTGACTTATTCGCGATCGTGAATTATAATATACACACTGCGAATTAGAGTGATCTTTACAGGGTTGGAGATTTTGAACTCCATCCAACTTCTAATGAAAAAACAAACTTATAATCTATAACACAACACTAAATGAAAGTATTAGTATTGATCAATCTTTATTGTCAAGATAAAAAAAGGTTCATGACTCAAGTTAAACCAACCTAGTCCAACAAATTTGCTAAAGATTATTACTCGATATTGTTTAAGTAAGAAATAATATATTATAACCTATGTGATAGCAACATTTGATAGCTTGTGTGGCAATGATATGTAGCCTATATGTTAACAAAATATGATAGCTTGTGTGGCAATAACATATGACAGTATATGTGGCAATAAAATATGATAGCCTATGTGGCAATAGCATTTAATAGCCTATGTGGCAATGATATCCTATAGCTTGTGTGACAACAAAATATAATAGCCTATGTAGCATTAATTTTTCATAGCCTGTGTAGCACTAAAGATAAAAAAACTCTTTACTTTGTGTATGGATGAGATTATGAGTTTTTTATATTTAAATGCTTATTATTGTTATTTATGTTTAAAGAATCATTATGTGTTTTCTAACTGAGTATGCAAGCTCATTCATTCGTATTAAATTTTCTTTTAGAAATGGTAGACTAGAGATTGCATCACGTCTACATGTTAAAGTTATTGTCTAACAATTTGATAGTGGTTTGACTAGTTTGTAGTCTATTAGTATTTTAGTTTATTTCATAACATATGTTTTTTGGTAAATAGTTACTATTTGTGATACAAGATACATAATGTTAAAAAATAATTAAGAAATGGGTTTTAAAGCTAATGGGATGGCATAAAAGAATTTTAATAATGTTATGTAACTTTGGTACTTAAAGCTTTATGAATGATTTAATGCACTTGCTTTATAAATGGATAGTAAAATGGGATGTCAAATTTTAATGGTATCAAAATGGTTAAATGATTCTATAGACATATGTAATGTCAATACGTTGTGTATGATATATGCATTGTGTTAATACTTACATGCATTGACATATAGGAGTATGGATGCACCTAGTATAGTTCATGTTGGCCCAGAGGTTAGAGATGAGCTTGTTAGTTTGTTCATACACATGAGCATGTTAATTATGTTGCAGAGAATCTTGAAGTGTCAAGAAATAATCCAATTATTGGTGTAAACCCAAATATCATACACTTCATTGAGATGATACAAAGATTTGCAACATAAGCATATGTCAGACATGCTATAAATAAGAATTACAATAGATTAAGGAAGTAAGGGGCAATTTACTTTGAGGGCACTATAGATCCTGCTAGGGCTGAGGAGTGGCTTATCTTTGCTTCAAAAGAATGCCCTAGATTAGTGGGAGACTATTCTAGGTAGCACTACTCAACCGATGACTTTGACATGGGATGATTTTCTAAGGGAGTTTCTAAATAAATACATACTAGCAATATACTTAGATAAGAAGAAGATGGAGTTTTCCAATTGAAGTAAAATGACAGTGGTGGATAATGAGGTACAATTTGTGAAACCCTTAAGATATGCCCCATAATATGTAGCTACAAAGGAATTGGAGTGCTACAATTTGAGAAGGGACAAAGTTTAGAAATTTGAGATCAAATAATAGTCAAGCCAGCCAATTACACTGCATAACTAGCAATAATTATTCGAGATGAGGAGGTGATCCAATAGAAGAATGCAATTTAGGTAAAAAGGAAGAAAAGTTATGTAAGGTGAAGTAGAGAACCAAATAGAACAACAAAAAGAGGTTGTTTTACATCATCTAGGGGATTAGGATTTTAAGGAGTTTCTAGTTATCAAAGAGGCACAGGATAGAGCCAACCTAGTAGATTAGTATCAGTGGCATTGGGCAGAAGTGGATATGGTAGTTTTGAAGGATTAGATGGTAATAGAGGACCAGTTGGTATAATGGGTGGAGGTATAGCCCCAATTGTACCAATTATGGAAGAACTCCTTTTAGAGAGTGTTAGGGCCTAAAAGCCTTACTTGCTACACTTGTAGATAGTCAGGCCATATGAGTTGAGATTGTCCAACGGTAGGTTTGACTAGAGGGGAGTCTCAAGTAGTTAAATAGAGCAGTGTTGGGAAGAATGTTCATGACATAAGTAGAGGCAGAGGGTGAGGTAGAGGTAGAGGAGGACATGGTGAAACAACATCAATTCTTAGTAGTGGATAGGTAGTGCATACTCAGCCATAGGCTATAGTTTATGTTATCACTTGTAAAGAGGCTCTAATAGCTCCTGAAGTTATTTTTGGTACTATTTCTATTTGTGATTTAGATGCTTATGTTTTGATAGACCTAGGATCCATGCATTCATTTTCGTCTTTAGAATTTAAATCATGAGTGCATGCTATAGTTGAATCCTTGGGATATGATTTAGGCATTTTGATACCTGCTGGAGGTAGTGTGATTGTAAACAAAATGTGTAGAACTTGTCTAGTGCTAGTATATGGTGTCCTATTACCTATAGATTTGTTATTGATGAACTTTAAGGAATTTGATGTTATTCTAGGTATGGATTGGTTAACAAAGCATCATGCAATTTTAGATTGCCATACTAAAGAATTGATGATCAGATTTACAAGACAACTAAGAGTTATATTTGTTGGAGAGTGCAAAACTATTCCATCTTGTTTAATCTTAGCTATTCATGTTTTTCAACTAATCAAAGAAGATTGTGATGCATTTCCAGCAAGTGTGGTAGACACTAGTGTTCCTAATTTGGGTTAGGCAAATATTCCTATAGTGAGAGAGTTTTCTAAAAGTGTTTCTTGATAACTTGCCTAGTTTTCCATGGCATAGAGAAGTTGATTTTAATATTGAGATCTTAATAATGGCACCTATTTCTATTGCACCATATCATATAGCAGTAATGGAATTGCAAGAATTAAAGAAATAATTGGAAGAAATGTTTGAAAAAGGTTTCATTCAACCTAGTACATCTTCTTAGGGGGGGACCAATATTGTTTGTGAAGAAAAGGATAGGAGCACACGATTATGTATTGATTATAGTCGATTGAATCAAGTAACAATAAAGAATAAATATCCATTGCCTATAATTGATAATTTGTTGGATCAAATTTAAAGTGTAATGATATTTTCAAAAGTTGATTTAAGATCTGGGTATTGGTAACTGAAGGTTGCTGAGTCATATATTCAAAAAATTGCCTTTCATATTAGATATGGTCACTATGAGTTCCTTATTATGCCTTTTAGGTTAACAAATGCAATGACAACATTTATGGCATTAATGAATCGTACTTTCCAATAATATCTTGATCAATTTGTGATTGTGTTCATTGATGACATTCTCATATACCCCTAAAATCATGAGGAGCACAACCAACATTTAAGAATCGTATTACAGATTTTAAAAGAAAAGCAATTATATGCCAAATTGAGCAAATGTCACTTTTAGACAGAACAAGTGGTCTTTTTAGTGCATATTGTGTCCAAACATGGTGTTCAACTTGATCCTGCTAAGATGAAAGCTATTTTAAAGTAAGATCCACCTAAAAATCTATTAGAGGTACATAACTTTCTTGGGTTAGCTAGTTATTACAGATGATTTATAGAAGGATTCTCCATCATTGTTGGGTCATTGATAAAATTATTGAGGAAGAATGTAGCATTTAAATGGGATGATCAATGTTTATAAAGTTTTAAGGAACTAAAAAAGAGATTGACTACTACACCAATTTTGACATTACCATCAATAAATGGTGGATTTGAGGTGCACACTGATGCATCAGGATGAGGTTAGGTTATGTATTGATGTAGCATTGAAAGTTGATAGCTTGGGCTTCTCAATAACTAAGGCCTCATGAGTTGAATTATCCTATACGTGACTTAGAGTAGGCAGCCATTGTCCATGCCTTGAAAATTTGGAGGCATTACTTGTATGGAAAGACATTTTAGATTTTGACAAATCATAAAAGATTGAAATATGTTGTAACACATAGAAAATTGGACCTAAGGTAGAGAAGATGGATATAATTGTTAAAGGATTATGATTGCACAATTGATTGACATCCGGGTAAGGCTAATGTTGCTATTGATGCTTTAAATAAAAAAGCATTAGATGTTATTATTTATAAGGTTGATTATAATTTGATATCCTTGGTTAATTTTCATGCTTTAAATGTAAAATTTGAGATTGAGAACGTGACAGCTTTAACTACCACACTTCAATTAAAGCCTGTGATAGATGATAAAATTAAAAAAACTCAGAAGAAGGATCCATATTTGTAGAAAATGCTATTGAAGATGTAGAAAGGTAAGAAGACTGATTTTTCAATTAGAGATAATGGGATGATAGTGATGGGCAATCAAGTTTGTGTACCAGATTAAGATGGTTTTAGATCAAAGATTATGTAGGAGGCACACCATGCACCATATGTTATGCACCCTGAAAGTACAAAAACATATAAAAACTTGTGGTCACATTTTGTATGGTCAACGATGAAGAAAGATATAGTTGATTTTGTATCAAGATGTTTAACTTGCCAATATATCAAGGTAGAACATCAAGCACCAATAGGTAAGTTTCATCCTTTACTTATTCCTGTATGGAAATGAGAGAAATTTTCAATGGATTTTGTTATTAGTTGGCCTCAGACAAAAAAAAAGGATAATGTTGTTTAGGTTATTATGGATAAACTCATAAAATCTTCACACTTACTTGCCTATACAACAGACATATTCACTTTATAGACTAATTAAAATATATGTTGCTGAGATTGTGAGAATACTTGGCATTCTTATTTCTATTATGTCGGATAAAGATCCTCAATTCATTTCTTATTTTTAGAACAACTTATAAATAAATTTGGGTACTCATTTTGGTTTTAGCACTCTCATCACCCATAGACTGATGGTCAATTAGAGATGACTATTCAAACATTAGAGGATACAATGTGAGCTTGTGTTAGAATTCAAAGGCAATTAGGATGATTATTTTCCATTAATAGAATTTGCATATAATAATAGCTATCACTCCAGCATTGTTATGGCACCATATAAAGCTTTATATGGCAGGAAATGTAGAAGTCGGATTTGTTGGGATGTTGAAGGGATAAGATAGTTGAGGGTCCCGAGATGGTATAAGATACAATGGCCAAAATTCAAGTAGTCAGAAGATGTTTGATGCTTAAGAAAGGCAAAAAGGGTATGTTGATAGACATAGACATAAAATGGAATATCAAGTTACATATAAAGTATTCTTAAAGGTTTAACCATGGAAAGGCATTATTAGGTTTAGTAAACTGGGAAAGTTGAGTATAAGGTACATTGGGCCATATGAGATCATAGAGAGAATTGGGCCTTTGGCATATTGATTGGCATTACAAGCAGAATTATCTCAAATACATGATGTGTTCCATGTTTTTATGCTCTAAAGGTATCAATGATCCTAACCATATATCATCAGAGCTAGAGATCAAATTGTTTGATGAAATGACCTATCATGAAGAACTAGTTAAAATTCTTAATCAGCAACTAAAATAGTTATGGAATAAAGTGATACCCATGGTTAAAGTGAGATAGAGCCATCATTCACCTAAAGAAGCCACTTGGGAAGTAAGGGAACATATGAGTCAATAATATCCCTATCTATTCTGGAGTTCAAGTAAGTAAAATTTTGACAATGAGATTTCCATAAAAGGGGGAGAATTGTAACATCCTCAACCAAATTCATATGCATTTTAATTATGTTATATTTGAATATATGCATCATATGGCATAAGCATGACAATAACACTTACATTATTGCATTTGAGACATTTGAATATGAATATAAAGTTTGCATAATGGCATGGCAAATTGTCATATGTTATATACATGTTATAGCATTTTACATAATGGTGTTTTGGAACTAATTAAAAGTATATAGAGCGTATGGGGATTGGTAGATGGATAAAGGTGATGAAGGAATAAAGGAAAGGAGCTAAAAGAGAAAATGTCAACTTTTAACTAATAGGAACAAGCCACCAGTCTTTTGTCTTATTACAATAAGAATACAAATTGGAATTCTCTACCATTAAGGGCTAGTGAGTAGAAGCAAAGGGAAAATATAGAAGAAAGAGATCAAATAAAGAAACAAAGAAAGAAGGAAATAAAGAAGAGAAGAAAGAAGAAGAAGAAGAATAAAAAGAATAAGAAGAAGAAGAGGAAGAAGAAGAAGAAGAAGAAGAAGAAGAAGAATAATAATAATAACAATAAGAGGAAGAAAAAGAAGAAGAAGAAGAAGAAGAAGGGACAAGAAAAAGTTACTAAGGAATAAATCTTGACGTTTTCTAGCTTTAGTGAAAGGTAAGTGATTTTATATTTGTTCCTGCATGAAATTTCTCCTTCATGGCATATTAATCATGAGCAATCAATGAGAGTTATAAAGAAATTGTAATTAGGATTCATATGCGAGAAGTTATTAAAAGTGAATATAAACTGGATTCCTTTAACTTTATTGTTTGGGCCGACTGTTGTACCTAAGATTTTGTAACCTCGGGAGATGAATTAGGCAAAGTTTAAAGCATGAAAGTTGTAGTTTTGATAAATAAGTTGTGTGTGAAGAGATATGTCCCCTTGATTGTTCCTAGTTGTTGTTGAAACCTGTTCAGCTCTCACTTTTATTTTCCAATAATTTTATAGGGTTAAAATGGGAATTATGTAGAGTGCAAACTATGAAAGTTGTAGCCTTATATCTTATCTAAACTCATGTAAAGCAGTTTTGCTTAATATTTAGTGTGCTAAGAGATATGGCTCCTTGATTGGAGCTTATCCTGAACCTGTTCATACATGCAAAGTCAAAGATTGATCATTTCATTTGACCACCTTAGAAGTAGAATTAGAACATGTGTTAAAGATGAAAAATCTTCATTTATATGTTAAATAATTAGGTCTAAATAATTTTTTCATTTTGACTAGCTTTGAGATACAGCCACATATATTGGACTGTTTAGCATATAATTGCACTAGGAACATGGAAAACTTATAAAATTCACCATAAAATTGTGTAGTGCATATTTTGAACAAATTTTGGGATATGTTGTACCCATATATATCTAACTTAATTAAAAAAAAAAAGAATTAGGTCATTTGGACTTGTAGGCCAAAGTAATTACAGAAACTGCCTACTAAGGTCATGATATATTGTAAGAGCATACATGCAAATTGAGATAAAAATCTTACTTATCATCATGGAATGATTTGGTGTATTTAAATAGGTCCTCATGGCATTGAAGTTAATAGTGCAAATAAGCTGAGATCATCCACTGCTTAGAAACTTGAAGGAGTAGGTAAGTCAATAACTAATGACACTTAAACACGTGATTGGTTAAATGCTATGAACTTATACTCTTTGTTGTTTAATGAGATAGTATTGATGAACATTTTGATGAAAGGATTGTTATATTCTTGAATTATTTATTCTTATGAGATATTGATAAGTTATTCATTAAAAATAAAAGTATGTTGTGACATGCATTACCAAGGTTGATGGGTATTACTATTAGTCATTATATTGTAAGAAATTTTGTTGGATTTATAAATGATTTGCAAAAGGACCATTACTTGTTATTATTTAAGTAAGAAATAATATATTATAACTTATATGGTAGCAACATTTGATAGCCTGTGTGGTAACAAAATATGATAGCCTGTGTGGCAATAATATTTAATAGTCTGTGTAGCATTAAAGATTAAAAACTCTTTATTTTGAACATTGATGAGATGAGTTATTTATATTTAAATCATTGTTATGCTATTTGTGATTAAAGCATCATTATGTGTGTACTTACTAAATATCCAAGCTCACTCCTTTGCATTAAATTTTCTTTCAAGAAGAGTGGACTAGATATTGCATCCAATCTGCATTTTGAAATTACTATCTAGCAGTTTGATAGAGGTCGGGCCAGTATTCAATCTATTAGTATTTTGGTTGTTTAGCCATGTATCTTTTGTTATAAATAGTTACTATGTTGTGATATAAGATACATAATGCTCAAAAAAATTAAAGAAAGGTCTTTTAATGCTAATGGGATAGCATGAGATAATTTTAATGATGTTATGTAACTTTAATACTCCATGCTTTATGAATGTGTTAATGCACTTGCTTTAGGAATTATTAGTAAATGGGACACAGTGCATAAGCATAAAAAATCCTTTATATAGTGGAGTAGAGGATACACTAATATCTCCATAAGGGAATATTTACTCTAGGGAAAGTGGGATAACATTGTATTTTCATTGAGGGATGTCCAATCATGTTCCTTGAAAAACCTTAACCCTTCCTTTAAAGGAGAAGTGAAAAAAAAGGGTGTCTTACTCTGAGGTGCTATTGGCTTCTGCATACACCTATTGGTTAAAAGGGTTTGTTGAAGTTGATGGCTCCTACAAGCTTAGGAATGGGTTGTTGTAACCCCTTATTCGATATACCTAAAGGTATTAGGATTATGAGTGACAAAGCCTCTTTACTTTATCTTAGGCCGGAATGGAGCTTAAGTCTTAAGCTTGAAGAGCCATCAATTTGCCTAAGGGTAGACCTAAAGAATGTGGTGAAGTGTAGAGGCAAAATTATTGCAATGGACTAGTAAACAAAAAGTTTAAAATGTTAAAAGTGACTAGAGATTGAACATGAAGTAATCCTTGAGTCCCCAATGGATTCACCACTGTGAGTGTTTATTTTCAAGGTTACACTAAAATGAGTGGAATATTTCTTGCAACTCTATCTTTTCATCAACCAATGGGGTTTCGAGAGGACGGGGTGTGTTTACATTGGTAATGACCCCAAGAAGTGGAATATGTTTAGATCAACGAGGGATCCTTTAGGCCTTACTCAAGTTTAAAGCATTAAGTCCAAATTGTGGCCATTGAGAGACCAATGTGAGACAATAATTTGGTATTACCCCTAAGAATTGTGGAATCGCCACCCAACTTTGATCAGGATAAGAATCTAAAAAAGGCAAAATCTAAGCCTAAGTTAAGTCAATTAAAAGGCCCATTTTGTCTTAGCCCTATCAGAGATCATGTTCGAAAATTGAATAAGGATTGGGGAAGAAGTTAGGCACCCCCAAACTGCCTAGATATTAAGATATAGATTTCAAGCATCTTTAGTTCACTTTTTACATTTTAACTAAGTTGTTAATTAATCTAACTTAATGGTCCTAAACATGACACTAGTACAATTGAATCAACTAAGTCATCTCATTCATTCAGAGGAAATGGAGGCATGTGATATGGCATAGGGATTATCATGTATTTCCATATACATTTACATCATGCATAATTATCTCAAAGGGAACGAGGGCATGTGACATGTCATAGGAATTATTATGCATTTGCATATATCCACATCATGTATAATAATCTTAAAGGTAACAAAGACATGCGACATGGCATAGGGCTTATGATGCATTTCTATACGTCCACATCATGGATAATCATATCAAAGGGAATAAGGGCATGTGACATGGCATAGGGATTAGCATGCATTTCCATACATCCACATCAAATGGTCATCCATAGCCTTATAGGATGACTATCAAGACCTATATTATGGTTTAGATCAAATAAAGCACCTACACCATAATAATACATAACTTAGTACATAAAAGTAACATAAGTAAAAAAGAACAAAAAGCAAAATAAATAAATATAATTCACATTACCATATTTCCCATGTAAAGGTACCTATGCATGCTTCTAAGTCCATAATGAACACACCCTAACATCATATGAGAAACAATATATCACCAAGACATGAACATATGCATAATATAAGGTAAAGAGTCATAAGCATGTAATGGAAAGCACTTCGAAGATTTGAATGGCCTAAGGCAAAATCATTACAAAAAGGGGTCATAGGATTAGTGAATCCTCTCCCTTTATAGCTCACAAAGAGCATGACATCTATATGCACTACTAACCATCATAAGGGTTAGAATGCCCATCAATAAGGATTGAAACTATAAGTTATAACACATGCCAAATGACACAAGTAAAAGGTAAACCAATCTTGTATGGCTCTCAAGGTCCTAGGAGTAAGAAACCCCTCACATGTTCATTACCAAACCAAATTAAAAATAAAAGCTTAGAGCATCATCCAAACAAAGTATGAAAGAACTTAGAATATAAGCACAAAGCAGACTATAAGAATCACTTAGAACCCCATTCAAAATTCCTTTTTTAAAGGTAAATAGAGGTTATAGGCCATTTGGACTAATCCCATTCTACTATTGGAACCAAAAAAAGTCATCAAAAGTCAATTTGAAAAGGAGAAATTTCAATGAAGGAATAAGGATTTTTACAATATTGTCCCTAATACTTAGGTTGTGTAGCCCAATATAAAGGCTATACAGCCCAAGAAAAAGGTTGTTCATCCTACGTTAAGGATGTATAGCCTTCATCTTTTAAGTTTTGAACATAATGGAAAAACAAAAGAAGGAGAAGAAGAAAAGGGAATGGGGAATTATGGGTGCCTTCTTATGAGTTTTTTGCCCTCAAAGGCTCGCTATATGATCAATATCATCCAAAATGCATAGGAAATACATAAAAATATAAAATTAGGCCTTATTCTACCTTGGGAATGGATGGAATGACATAGGATTTTGATGTTTCTGTGTTATATGGTGCTTGTGATAGATTTTAATAGAGCAATAATAGGGTTATCCAAGCCTCCCCTTTGACTACAAGTAGAGAGGTATTTATAGAAAAAGAAGGATCATTAGAATCAAATGTGGTTCTGATCACACCATGTTCGCATGCAATCACAGCGAAAGAGATAGATCTCCTATTAATAGGATTTGCACATGGGATGTACAGTGTAGGTTAGCCTTAGGGTTTAAGGGGGGACCAATTCCGAAAAATTATAAGGATTAAGGCTTAGCCTTGGTTGTACATCCTTGAGGCAGGCTGTATATCCCAATTCAGTGAGATGTACATCCCACTGAATAGGGTTGGAAGCCTTTAGCTTAGTTTTTGGAATAGTCTTGCACTTGGTCTTAAGGTTTTTATGAAGTTTCTTAAAGCCTTTTTTTCTCTCCTTGTACTAACTCCCTTTGCATTCTAGGGAATAACTTTAGTGATTTTCATCATCAGGCTTGCATCCTAAGGTCAAAAATCAGATCCTTACAACTGCCCCCAAATAAAGGAACCTTTATGATTGATTTTGAGATTCATAAAGAGATAGTAACGACTAGCTTTGAGGATGTGACCCATATGAAAATATGGTTGTTGCTTGTGATATCAATCCATGGGAAAAACTTAGATAAAGAGATAAAAGAGGTGGTGAGGAAGAGAATGATCAAGCTATGAAAGGTGAATGGGGAAGAAAAAGAAGAGTAGAATAATATGACTGAAAGTTAAAAATATTACCCATACAAAAAGCCCTCTAAAGACCTAAAGGCTGAGAAAGAAGCAAAAAGTTTTGTGATAAAGGTAATGGAAGAGGACAACTCCATTTTGAGGTAATTAAAGATGATGTTAGCTTAGATTAGTGTGCATGAACTACCATCACATCTTAAAAGCAAAATAAAGCCATGTCCAAAGCTTTATCAAGTCTGATTATCTACAAGAATGCTACATCGAAGGATGTTGTTGCATTGGTTACCAATAAAGGCAAGTTCATCTTTTTTTATGAATACTAACCATTAGAATGAAGGGATCATAATAGGGCCATATTTATTATAGTAAATGTGAAAAGGAGGTGAACACCATATGTGTGGTTGGTGATGGATCCAAGATTAAAATTTGGTGGAATTTATGATGCTAAACATTACCATCACCTTTTCACTAATATTGGGGAGGCCTTGAAAACATCAACTAGACGATACATGAAAAAGTCAAGATCCCATTCAAATGTGTGATAGTGAAAATTTGTCTAGAAATTGGATAGATAGTATCGATATTGAGCATAGTTATTTTGTATCTTATAGGTTTTCACATTGCTAGAGTTATAGATAAATGGGTTGATCTAAAAGTAATAGGCATTATAAAGAACATGAACTTTATTCTAGGATAAGGGTCAGGAAGGAACTTTATAGATGTGCTTGAATTTTCGAAGATCCCTACTTAGATTACTAGAAGAAGTCTATGTTATCATGGAAAAAGAGAAAAGTAAAAGATAAATGATTTATATACCCTTTTGTTTGATTTCTTTATGATAAAAGGAAAAGTGATTGGGGAGGTTTAAGAAGATGGCTAAGGAAGATGAGAAACAAGTAATGAAATATCCAATTGATGACCTCGAGAAAACCTTCTTCCTAATAAGAGTTAGGGAAATAGACTATATGAATTATAAAGAATTAACTGATGAGAAAAATGAGAAGAAAAAGAAAAAGAAAAAGAAAAAGAAGAAAAAGAGGAAGGGAAAACAGGTCGTAGAGATAGGGAGCACACAATAATTAGGCTAATTTGCAATTTCGTATAGCTTTCAGACCACCTGGCAATGGAATGATAAATGAAAGATTTTTTATGAACAATAATAATACTTAGAATAAATGCATTTCTAAGCATAGGCGAAGATCTTAAGAAGAAGCATCTTACTAAGGTCATGATATATTACAAGAGCATACATGCATATTGAGATAAAAATCTTACTTTATCATCATGGATTGATCTCGTGCATTGAAATATGTCCTCAAGATATTGAAGATAATACTTGGAATAAGCCATCACCATCCACCACTTAGTATCTTGAAAGAGGAGGTAAGTAAATAGCTAATGGTACTTAAACATATGATTGGCTAAATACTTTAAGCTTATACTATTTGGATTCAATTATCATTTAATGAGATAATATTGATGAATATTTTGATGAAAGGATTGTTATATTCTTGAATTATTTATTCTTATGATTTATTGATAAGTTGTGGCTTAAGAATGAAAGTATGTTGTGATATGGATTGCCAAGGTTGATGGGTATTACTATTAGTCATTAAATTGCAAAAGTTTTGTTAATTTATAAATGATTTGTAGAAGGACCATTGCTTGATATTATTTAAGCAATAAATAATATATTATAACCTATATGGTAGCAACATTTGATAGCTATGTGGCAATGATCTATAGTCTGTGGGGCTAACAGCATTTGATAGCCTTTATGGCAATGATATCCTATAGCCTGTGTGGTAATAAAATATAATAGCCTATGTAGCCTGTGTAGCATTAAAGATTAAAAACTCTTTATTACATGTAAGGATAAGATGATGAGTTATTTATATTTAAATGTTTATTATGTTATTTGTGTTTGAAGTGTCATTATATATTAACTTATTGAGTATGCAAGCTCACTCCTTTGCATTACATTTTCTTTTAAGTTTACAGTTCCCACCTTGAAATAATGATCATGACACTTAAAACCAAGAAAAAGCTTCAATGGCTAACCTTATATAGGACAAATGTCAAATTGCCACGTGTCACTGGCCATTATGCACATATGAAGATCTCCCCTATGACTAGGCTAATTGCAAAGCGAAAGGTAGATAATGATAGTGATTTACTCATAGTGATCGTGACTATGACCTAACAAGCATTTAATGCAGATTTACCTAGCACACATTAGAGATTTATGTATAGTTTTATCTATAAAGTCTCTTTAGTAGGAGTAAGTCACTTAATGGAAGTAACCTATAAATACTCCACTAAATGGACATAAATGCAATAGAATAACATTCATTATGGCCAAACTCTTACAAATTTATTTCTCAACTCTTAATCATTTAATTTCTTATATTTGAGTTATTATTTTAATGTGAGCATTAAACACCATTGGGTTTGGGTTTAAAAGTTAGCCTTTGATTGCAAAACTCTTGTGTGTTTTATTCTTCTTCTACTTCTTCTAAAACTTAAATCACTAACCTTCCTTCTAAAAAGTTTAAATTTTTAACCAATTCAACCTCCTTTTTAATGCATAAAGGTCAACAAGTATTATCAAAGCCAAACCTCAAACAAAGCCTTAATTGTGTGAGAAAATATCATGGCATATAAAGCAATACTCACTCACCTCAACACTCATTGGGAGTATTGAATGGTGATCCACTTAGATAGTAATGTGGTGTGTTAGGATCAAGCACTCATCACTAAGCCAAAAGCCATAGCTATTAGCGAAGGCGCAACTCTATTTCCTTATACTTGCATAGCAACCAGTGCCACGTTTCGAATGCACACTAATGGCAGGATGTTGGAATTGGCCCTCCAGGCTTCTACCCAACAATCCTCCTTAGTGCTTGCCAACCACTTGTTGTAGCAGCATGGCTTCTAGGGAATTCAAACTCGTTACCTACTTTGATACTAATTGTTAGGATCAAGCGCTTACCATTATGCCAAAAGCCATAGCTGTTAACGAAGCCGCAACTTTATTTTCTTATACTTATGTAGTAGCTAGTGCCACATTTTAAATGCACACCGATTATAGGATGTTGGACTTGGCCCTTCAAGCCTTCGCCAAACATGGTGGATTTGTGAAACATTATAGCAAAGTAATGAAAGCCTCCAACCAAAGTGGTAGATGGTAGTGAAGAGATAATTCTAATAAAAGAATGGGTAGAAGCACATAGAAAGTCAAATGGCAAGAATAATAAGGCAATAGTCATTCTTCTTAGCTCCCTATTAAGAGAGGAGATTAGTAAAGTATGTTATCCCTTAGTGCCCTAGAAAGGGGGGTTGAATAGGGTAATGGCAAGTACCAACAATTAAAGTTGTGTGCAAAAACAATGATAAATTAAGACAATCAGTTATAGAGGTTTGGCACATTCTTGCCTATGTCTTCTCCTCTAGTCTTCCTATTAGAGGCTTTTACTATCTAGATAGCTTCCCAATGATATCAATCACCTTTACAATAGTACTTTCGAGCAGTACCAAGCTATTACAAGTAGACTTTCGGGTGCTACTAAAATAATTTCCCCAGGTAGCTTACAGGTACTACCTTAAACCTTTCACAAAAAAGGTTTTAGATCTTTTAAGATGCCCCAAACCAAAAACTTTCTCTAAAGAATTTACAACTTAAAGATGAGACAAAATACTTTCATTCAAGCAGTAAACACTAAAGAATACACTTAAAAGAAATGCTTGACTTGGTGAGAGTTTTGAGATATGTCTTAAAGCTTGTTCTTCAACTCTATTTTGAAGATGATTTTTGTAAAGTTTCAACAATGATCTTCCCTTAAAGCTAGATCACACTTGTTTTCATCATTTTATTAAAGATTTCTTTCACAACAGAATATACTCATTTTTTACCACTTTTCTCTTTTTGTTTTTATTGTGGGAGGATCCTTTTGTAGGCAAAGATATGGCACTAGTTGTTTGAAAGTAAGCTATCACTTCATATCATAAATTAGTCACTCAACTCTTATTGGACAATCTCTATGCCTGTTGTTTGGTGAGAATACAACTTCAATGCTCATTGATTATATTAAAATGCCCATTGGAACTAGCTATTATAAAGAGAGTTATCTAGATGCTCATCTTCTGAATTTCTTTATTTTTTGGTCACCAATTCCTTCAACAACTGTTGGAGCTTCTCAATGCCTGTTGCAATTCAACTTAAACTCCTGTTAAGGTATGGGCAATACTCATTAAAGTTTCCAAATGGATGTGAACTTGATGCTCTATTTTTCAAGTTTTTCTACAGTGCTTCAATGGTTGTTTGCTTGCTTTTAATGCCTATTGTAGAGATCTCAATGCCTATTACAAATATGAAGGGGTGCCATATTAGAGGGTTTAGAGCCTTTAACATTGCCTGGGATATGAAAAATGTATGTCATATAAACCTTAAGTATTAGCAACTATCAAATAATGTGATTCAATTATCAAGTGCATATGTTATCATAGATCATGTTACTCCCCCTTTATTTCAAAAATTTTATGCACTTTTAGAACAAGTTATACATATAAGTTCTTTTCAAAACAAATTTACACATATATCACACATGCATTACATTTTCCTTGGCCTGTTTTCTCATGCTTTCTCATACCTTCTCCCACTAACTTATTTACTTGTACTTTTATTTTTCTTAATATTTCTTTCCCTTTGTCATTATCAAAAAGTAATACACATGTGTAACAACAACAAAGGAAATGAAATCTCAAATAATAGTATAAGTAAAGAGAGAAAATATTTATGTTGTCCCATACATCAATATTTTTAAGAAAGTAAAGATAAAAGAAATGAAACAAAGATAAAACATGCAACATGAGATGAAAGAGATGATTGGACGTGAGGGTCCTAGGAAAGGTTTTAACATTTGTCCTTAGGCTCTGTTGTTGTATATGACTCTATTGGAGTAGCTGGACTTCCAGGTTGCAAATTTAACACATCCATTATCCAATCTAAGGTTTGGTTAGTATCCATCATATCCCTTTGAAGCTTCTATGCATTTTGGTGAAGAGAGATAGTGAAGGACTCAACCCATTGAATAACACTAGAGATGGTTGCTAGTTAATCAAGGACCTTTTACTCAAAGAATGAGAGAGAAGTAGTAGTAGTAGTAGTAGCAGGAGCACTAGTTTCAATCTCTTCCATAGCAATAATACCTTACTCTTATGGCTTCCTCAACATCCTCATCTTTTTATTCCAGTTTAGGCATTTCTCCTTCTTCTAGTATTCTCCTTATAAGGCCAAAATTGATCCTTTAAAGCATCCCTATGCTCAACAACATCTTTTCTCAAATGGATTCAATGTGTGGTAGTTTCTCCAACACAATGTTTTTTTCCTCAAGTTCTTTTTCTATTAAAGGAATAACCTTTGCGTACTTGGCAATCTTAGTTATGTAATGCCCCATCACGAACTCATTCCATTTGTCCACTTGACCATCTATCTTTTGCATTAATAATAGGGGTGTGTTGATCCTTTGCTTATTCCTTATGCATAAGAGATTGAACAAGTCTGTGATGGTGCAATTATCATTAGATTGAGCTTTGTCATTGATAGTCTAGGTTATGAATCAGTGAGATATCCTTAAGGTTTGACTTTTTATCTTTGATGCCTTATTGTTATTATCATTAGAGTTGCTCTTCCCATCCATGGTTGACTTCTAAAATTGGTTTACATCCACTTTGAAAGTAGGAGGATGCTCTATTATTCTAGCAATGGTGGGATTAAAGCATTTCACTAACTCATTTGGCCTTAAGGTGTATTTTTATCGAAAAGTCTAAAGTTGATTATATTTTCTTATGCATATGCATGGCAATCACTTCTTAGAACTTCTAAGGTAGTCAAAAATTCAATTATTAGCTCTAGATATGAGGGCTCTTTTATGTGACAAAAGAGTTCCCACCTTATTCCTATCATAAGTTCTTCCACATGTTCTGCCAATCCATACCTCTATAAATCACTCCATTTAAAAATTTTACCTCCCCTAAGATATCTTTTAATGAGTTTGAGGGCCAATTCCTTCTCCTTCTCCATTTTAAGGTGGAATTTTTAGAGAATAAAAGGGGATTGCTTTATTTTGTCTCCTTCCCTTTTCCCTTTGATTTTGGGATAGATTTGGATTTCTTTAAGGATTGAGGTGTTGAGGATGGTTTAAATGTCCTTTTCTTCTATTGTGCTAGCATTGAGGCTAAGTTTTCCTTAGTATATAAGCTTGAGTAGAAGGGTTGAGGGTTTTTCCTAACCAGTTGCTTGTATCTCTTAGTTAATTCAACTTTTGGTGCAAATTGGTTTAGTGTTTGATGATAAATGCAAGTGAAAAGCAAAATAAATAATAGAAAATGTAGAGAGAGAGAAAAAGCCAAAAGACAGTAAAAGAAAAAGTAAAAGAACATTAGGGTTTAGGGGGTTTATATAGAAGTTTGAATAGTTCTATGTTTCTTTAACAAATATGACCATTGGGAGTGTTCAACTATAGTTGTGATTAAAAAAATGACAATTGGATATGGCCATTAGCTTGATCAAGTAAGTGTTCTTCATTCATGATGGTGGTTTCTTACAAAGCTCATTGGGTGAAGAACAACGGTTGTTCAAAACTCACAACGATCATGGGGGCATATACAAGCTAAAAAATGGAACTCACCAACAACACAATGGTCATTGGCAAAGTCGTAATGGCCATTGGGCAGGTTTTCCAAAATAAAACTAAGTTTAAAATGAATTTCTCAAATATGCAAACATTTTTAGTTGATGTAAATTATTAATTAAACTCAATGATATAGTCATGAATTCAATTAATATAGGGACATTTGATCAAGATAATATACAATTAAAATCTTTAGCTTATAGAGTCTAAAGACTTTAATGCTAATCATTTCAAGCTAAAGTCAAGCAATAAATAAATCATCAACCAATCAACAATTAAGTATGAATCATCAAAGGTGAAGGAGAAGAACCTGTTGATGTTAATTCAATGTACTTCCATCAAACATTCCAAGTTCTCTTTTGATGAATTGCATCCTTTCATTGTAAAGAGGTTTAGTGAAAATATATGTCAATTGATGGTTAATATCAACAAATTCCAATACAGTATCACCATTATTAACATGATCCCTAAGAAAGTGATGTCTTACATGTGATGTCCCATTTACTAATTATTTAAAATTCTCTTAGTCTATTCATTGTCATTAAAAGACTTGATTTCAATTATTTTTTTTTCACTATGTCTTTTATTCACAACATTGTAACTATTTACAACAAAGTATACATAGCTAAACAAACTAAAATACTAATAAAACTGCATATTAGTCCAACCTCTATTAGATTGCTAGATAGCAATTTTGAAATGTAACTGGACGTAATCTTTAGTCTACTCTTCCTGAAATAAAATTTAATGCAAAAGAAGTGAGCTTACATACTCAGTAAGTAAATGCATAATGATACTTCAATCTCAAATAACATAACAATATTTAAATATAAATAACTCATCATCATATCCATGCACGAAATAAAGCATTTTTACTCTTAAATGCCATATAGGCTATCAATATCACTGCCACAAAGGCTATAGATATCATTGTCATACAGGCTATGGAATATTATTGACACATGCTATATATATCATTGCCACACAAGCTATGGAATGTTATTGCCATATAGGTTGTTATATTTTATTGCCACACAGGCTATGGAATGTTATTGCCACATAATCTGTTATATTTTATTACCACACAGACTATAGATATCATTGCCACACAGGTTATAGAATGTTATTGCCACACATGATGTTATATTTTATTGCCATATAGGCAATAGATATTATTGCCAC
This sequence comes from Omphalea diandra, assembly GCA_949677035.1. Lineage (NCBI taxonomy): Eukaryota > Viridiplantae > Streptophyta > Magnoliopsida > Malpighiales > Euphorbiaceae > Omphalea > Omphalea diandra. Next base: position 8,235 of record CATIWR010016292.1, on the reverse strand, counting down.
ATAGGCAATTGAATATTATTGTATGCAATTGAATATTATTGCCACACAGGCTTTTATATTTTATTGGCTATAGATATCATTGTCACACAGGCTATCGAATGTTATTGCCACACAGGCTATTATATTTTATTGCCACATAGGCTATGAATAGTGTTACTTGCCAACAACATCAAGTATTATTCTTTCAATAAATCAACTATAAATCCACCAAAATTTTAGCAATATAATGCCTAATAACAATACCCATAACTTTGGCAGCTCATATCACCACATAGTCTCATTCCCAAGTCATAATTTATCAACGTTTCATGAAGATAAATAAATCAAGAGTATAACAATCTTTTCGTCAATGTATTCCTCGATATCATCACATTAAACAACATTTCATTCCATTGAGTATATGTTCATGACATTTAACCAATCACACATATAATACCATTAGTTATTTACTTACCTCCTCCTTCAAGCTTATTAAGTCGTGGACGGTCCCGGCTTATTCCCACTATTATCTTCAATGCCTTGAGGACCTATTTCAATACACTAAATCATGATGATAAAGTAAGATTTTCATCGTGTTATGCAACTATGGCATGATTCATGCAAGTGGACCTAGTGTTTATGCATATTTTCCTTATATGGCAGCCTGAGCTTGCTATACTCTCACAAACATAACTCCATATATACCCCTCCAAATTACTTGATTCTTTTTTTAAATAAACTAGACACATAATGATACAACATATTCAAATTTCATGCCAATATCATACACAAAAAATGTGGTGAATTTTTGAATTTTGCCATGTTGTAGTGTCATCTCAGTCTGAGTAGGTCTTACATTCTTGGGTGTATCTCAAATTATACAAATCCAGTTGCAATAATAATCTACCATCAGTTAAAAAACATATAAAGCAACATTTTTTGTGTTTTACTCATTATCTAATTCAGCCTATAAAGTCACCAAAACAAAGGACCGAATCTCAGGGTGAGCAGGTTTGTAATATGTTGACAAATAGTCATGATGAAGGGACAATATCTCAACAACCATGTTGTATTTGGAAAAACTATTTTACAGGAATGTAAATCAAACATAAATATACAACTTTAAAGTTTTTACCATCATCAAATTCTAAATTATGGCCATCAAATTCTTGGAAAACATAATTAAAAGAAAGGTGAGGTTTCATCCTAGTACAGGATCAGTCCCAATCGATGAGCCATATCTCTTTCCACACAGCAAATCAATCAAAACTGATTTACAGGTATTTTTAGGGGATATAAAGCTACAAATTTCATGCTTTTCACTTTGTCAAAACTAGAACATAAGGCCATCAAAATATAAGAAAATAAAAAGACTGAGGTCATTTCAATTGGTTGTAAACTAGCCCTAATGAATGAGCTATATCTCCTCGCACACACAAAATCAAGCAAAAATGTTTCATATGAATTTATAAGAGACATAAAGTTACAAATTTCATATTTTTTACTTTCCATAATTCCTTTTCTAGTGTTATGAAATCGTGGGTACAAAATTATGCTCTAACAATAAAATCAACACAATCATCTCTTGTTCTCTTGAATTTCAACTTCCATCTAAGAGTTCTATCTCAAATACTCTATAATTCTCACTAAACATGCATGATTAACATGTCATGAGGGGTTAATTTCATGTTAAAAGAAGATAAATTAACTTACCTAATGTCCCGGAATTAGAAAACCTTAGGATTCTTTCCTAGGCAACTCACTGTTCTTCGTCTCCTTCTTCTTCTTCTTCTTCTTCTCCCTTTCTTTCTTTCTTCCTTAGCTCCCTCTTTCTTCTATTGTACCTCATGTCTAACCCCTCAATTCTGATCCTAAAGGGTTAAAAATTACACTTGTAAGCCTATTACAATAAGATAAAAATCATGTTGTTGCATTCCTATTGGTTGGAAGTTCACTTTCCTCTTTTAGTCCCTCTTCTTCACTCCTTAAGCACCTTCATCCATCTCATAATCCTTATATGCTCCTTATACTTTTAAATAAGCTTTAAAATACCATTATTTATGATACTATAACATGCACATAATATAAGATAATTTTCCATGGAACCATACAAACATTACATATATGTTCAAATGTCGTGCAAGTGTAATCGTCGTGTTTCTCCAATTCATATGTCTAAACAATTATTTATCCAATGCATATATTCAAATATAATATAATTAAAATGCATATGATTTGGGTTGAGTATGTTACATTATATTTGTATGCTTACTTTTAGAATGTTGAATGAGATTCCTAGACAAGTTGATGGCACTAGTGTTATCACATTTAATGGCCACTTGATTTACAATAACCTCATAATCAATAAGTTATTGCTTTATCCATAGGATTTGAGTAGAACAAAGACCTGTTGCCACATACTCAACTTCAATAGTAGATAGAGTAATTGAATTTTGCTTTTTGCTACTCCAAGACACCAAACATTCACCAAGTAATTGACATATGCCTAAAATGTTGTTTCTATCTAGAGTACATCCAGCAAAACCAACATTTGAAAAACCATTTAACTTAAATGAAGAACTTTTAGGATACCAAAGTCCTAATTAGAAGTATCAATAAGGTATTTGAGTATGTGTTTTACAACATGCATATAAGACTCTTTAGGATTAGACTGATGTCTAGCACATAAACACACACTGAACATAATGTTAGGTCTAGATGTTGTTTGATAAAGAAGACTATTAATCATACCTATATACATCTGTTGATCCATAACCTTGCCATGTTCATTTGTGCTTAGTTTGATGTTGGTGCTCATTAGAGTTATACATGGTTTGTTCTTCTCCATACCAAATCTTTTGATTAGTTCCCTTATGTATTTGGCTTGGTTAATAAAGATTCCCTTTTTCCCTTGTTTGATTTGTAATCCAAGAAAAAACTTAAGTTCTCCCCTTATATTTATCTCAAATTCTATTTTCATTACTTTGGAAAATCCTTCACACAAGCAAACATTAGGGCACTAAAAATGATCCTATCTACATATAATTGCAAAAGTAATAAGTCTTCATTCTTTTTTTTAAAAAAAGAATGTTGTGTCTACCAACCATTTAGAAAACCCTTTCTTTACAAAAAGGTTATGCAACCTTTCATACTAATATCTTGGAGCTTGCTTCAAGCCATATAAGGCTTTGGTGACCTTAAACACATGATTAGGAAAGCAATGTCTACCAAAACTAGGGGATTGTTTAGCATATACTTCTTCATTAATGTAGCCATTAAGGAATACACTCTTGACATTTGTTTGATATAATTTAAAGTTCATATGAGATTTAAATGCCAGTAGAATCCTAATGGCTTCCAACTTTGCTACTAGAGTAAAAGTTAATCAAAGTAAATTCCCTTTTCTTGCTTATAGCCTTTGGCTACTAACTTAACCTTATTTTTAACTATGGTTCCATGCTCATCAAGCTTATTCCTAAAGACCCATTTGGTTCCAATAATGGAATGTTTTTGAGGTCTAGGAACTAAGGTCCATGCTTTGTTCCTTTCAAACTGATTGAGTTCATCTTGCAGAGCAACTACCCAATGTTTAACTTTTATGGCCTTATTTATGGCCTTAGGCTCAATAAGGGAAACAAAAGCAAGATTGGTGCATGCATTTCTAAATAATGATCTACTAGTTATCCAACATGAAGGATCACCAATAATGACATCTCACTAATGATCTTTTTTTTTTTAGTTGAGCTTGCTCTTTATTTGGATTGATAAAAGGTTTATTTGAATTTTCCTCACTCTTCATCTCTTATGGCTTGTCCACATTCACCCTTTCTTTTCCAATATTTAGCTCACTCAAAGGACCTACAAAATCATCATCATCTTCTTTTATTCTTGAAGAAGTGGGGCTAGATTCATAAAAAACAACATGCATAGACTCTTCAATAATAAGTGTTCTCTTGTTGAAGACTATATACCCTTTGTTGGTAGAAGAGTAACCAAAGATAATTCCTTTATCAGATTTGGAGTCCAATTTGTTAAGGTTGTCTTTAATGTTTTGAATAAAACACTTGCAACTAATTACTCTAAAATATGCAATCGTGGCTTTCATATTGTTCCATAACTCATAGGGAGTTTTCTTCAATAAAGGCTTGACCAAGACTCTATTAAAGACATAACAAGAAGTGTTTTACAGCTTCAGCCCAAAAATTTTTAGGAATATTGTACTCATTTAACATGATCTTAGCCATTTCTTAAAGAGTTCTATTCTTTCTTTCTACTACACCATTCTGTTATGGTGTTCTAAGAGTTAAGAAGTTGTGTGAGATTCCATACTCAACACAAAAGTTATGAAATTTAGCATTCTCAAACTCTCCTCTCTGGTCACTTCTAATTGAAGAGATTTTCAAATCCTTTTGGTTTTCAATCTTCTTGGATAAAGGTCTTAAATGCATCAAAATAAAAGTCCTTGTGTTGGAGGAACGCTTGTGTCAGAGGAACAACACCCAAGGGAACCTACAATAGTCATCTGCTATGACAAATGGATAATGTATGCCTCCTAAGCTAGACACTCTAAAAGGTCCAAACGGATCCATGTGAGGCAATTGTAAGGGTCTAGTTGAACTTTATCTTATTCTTGGCTTTCATTAAGGATTTTACCTATTTTCCTTTTTAACATGATTCATAAACTCCTTCCTTTACAAACTTGATTTTTGGCAAGCCTTCAACCAAATTTCTCTTTTTCAGCTTATTCAGGAGTTCCATGCTAGCATGTCCTAGCCTTCTATGCCAAGTTTTACCTTCATTCACTATAGATACTAGACACTTTGCATCATGGTTAATGACAAAATTTAAATCAATGGCATAAATGTTATGAATTCTCCCACCAATGAACAAAATTTTATTAACACACATCCTTAACACATAGCAAGTTTATGGTTCAAACATAACCTAAGGCATTTGTCACAAAGTTGACTTACACTCAGCAAATTATGTTTGAGTCCATCAACAAGAAAAACTTTATCAAGACTAGGTGAATCAACATCCTAACCAACTTTACCTATACTAATGATTTTGGCTTTCCCATTGTCTCTAAATGATACATTCCCATGTCCTTTAGATTTATCTAATTGAGTGAAGAACTTATTTTCTCTTGTCATGTGATTTGAACATCTACTATCAAGATACCACTCTCATTTTCCAAGTTGGGATTTCAAGCATACCTACAAAAATAAAGAGAATAAAGTCTTACGTACCCAAATCTTCTTAGGTCCTAGAGTGTTAGTTCTATCCATCTAGTCATCATGCCTTTTAGCAAGGCAATGATAGGCAATATGAGAATAAATACCATAATAAAAGTATTCATTATTGAAGTGCACCAGTGTCCTATTTCTAGGTAGAGCATACAGGTAGTGTTTGTGAGATTTGTAACACCATTGAGCTAATTGTCTAGAAGTGTTTCTCATATGAGGTGTTCTCATGTAAGGTGTATATTTATATGCATGATTATGCCAATTTTTATGCCTTTGAAAACTTTGCCTCTTAGGCTTATAAGAATAATACATGTAGGCATAATTTGCTCTAAAAGGAACATGTCTCAATTGTGTGTGAATAAACTAAGGCTTAGCCTTTATGCCATTAGTCTTAGCATTTCCCTTATTAGGAACTTCTGGCATTTTCATTAGTTTAGGCATGCTAACTTCTTCAGCCTTGATAAAGACTGTCTTGGAAGTAGAAGGAGTAGTAGAGGTAGAAGCATTATATCTTAATCCTTGTTTCATGGATGGGCTCTTTGAACTTCAAGGATGGAGTCTAGTTTCTCCTTTCATTTTGAGAATTTGTTGAGATTACCCCTGAGCTTAGAATTCTCAGTAGCTAGAGACTCAACCTCTTTAGGTAAAGTCTCTTAACTAGTAGCACAATCCTTCAAGGATTTTTTCTCTTTATTAAGAGTATAGGTGCTAGATTTGAAAGTTTCAACCTTTATGGTCAGTTTGGTGATAATTAAATATAACTTATCTCTAAAATAAGAATCAAGAGGATTTACCTCATTCTCACCATCGTTGTCATTATTGTTTCTAGAGAAGTGCTAACTAGAGGATTTTCCAAATCTCTCCTTAATTGTCATGAGACATAGATTGGCCATCTCCTTTCTAGTGTCCTCATCAGGTTCAGAGTCACTTTGTCATCCTAGGTTGCTTTTTACACTTCCTTATCTTTCTTGGAGATGTATTTCTTGGGAGGAGCTTTGTTCTTCTTTACCTTAGGACAATTTGACTTGATATGACCTTTTTCATTACATCCATAGCAAATGAGTTGACTCTTATTACGTTTCTTCTTATATCTTTTTGCCCTTTTGCTCTTTGAGAGAAATCCTTTTACTTTGTTTGTTATGAGGGTAAGGTGTTCATCTTCACTGCAGTTTCCATCATCACTAGAATAAGATGTTAGCAAACAAGAAAAAGAAAAGGATTTAGAGTGTACCTCTTCGGCTTTTAGGGCCAAATCTTTCTTTTTGCCTCTAAAGCTTTCAGACATCTTTTCAAGAGTGATTTAATAAGCCAGAAGCTTTTCCATAAGTTTATCCAAAGATAAGACTTCCAGCTTATTAGCTTCCTCTATTATTATTATCTTTTTAGCTTTGTAATTGTCCTTGGGAAGAGTTCTTAGGATCTTTGTAACCATATCTTCATTGGAGTAGGACTTCCCAAGAGTTTTGAAAGTTGCCACTATGTCAATAAACCTATTATACATCTCAGTAATGGTCTTACCAGGATGACATACAAATGTTTCATTCATGTAAGTATTCATTTATATCTTTTTCTTCTTAACTTCATTAGCTATTTCATGCTGAGTTTGCAAAGTGTCTCAGGTTTCTTTTGTTGATGTGCACATTTGCATCTTTGTGTACTAAGATTTGTGGATAGTATAAAAAAGAATATGCATGGCTCGCCTATTTTTCAAATGTGTCTTCTTTTCTTCCATTGTCCATTCACTCTTGGTCATAAGAACAAGAACATCTCTAACCAAATTAGTTAGAACTTCTCTTCCTTCCTCGATAATGTCTTATATATCTAGGGTTTCTCTATTTAGAAAGATTTCCATATGATTTTTCTGATATCCATAGTCATCTTCTTTGAAGAATGATGGCTTATGGACTTATTATGATTCCCTATGACTTGTCATGATCTTTATTCTGAGCACTTAAACCTTAATAAAGAGACAAGCTTTGATACCACTTTCTATCCCTTGTTGCCCTGGAAGGGGGTTGAATAGGGCAATGGCAAGTAACAATAATTAAAGTTGTGTGTAGAAATAATGAGAAATCAAGACAATAAGTTTATAGAGGTTTAACACAATCCTACCTACGTCCTCTCAGCTAGTTTTCCCACTAGAGCCTTTCATTATAGAGATAGCTTCTAGATGTTATCAATCACCTTTACAATAGTAGTTTTTGGGCATTACCAAGCCATTACATGTAGACTTTTAAGTGATAGTAAAATCATTTCCTAAAGTAGTTTACGGATACTACCTTAACCCTTTCACAAAAATGGTTTTAGATCTTATAAGATCTCCTAAATAAAAAACTTTCTGTAAAGAATTTACAACTTAAAGATGAGAAAGACTACTCTCACTCAAGCAATAAATAATATAGAATACATTCACAAGAAATGCCTGACTTGTTAAGAGTTTTTAGAGATGTCTTAATGTAACAGCCATATTCATTTTACATAACTCATATCATTCATGTTCAAAATACATATGCATAAAGGTTTTATCCATCCTACACACAATCAAACATTTACTTGATGTACATTTATGTATATGACACAAGGAGAGAGAGAGTTTGGATTCAGCCGACGACCTGTGGTCCATATGTCTCAATGTAAAATTGAAAGCGCGAAAGTGTCCAATTCCTATTCTTCAGTATCTAAAAAAAATTTTGCGATTTGGTGAGTCACGACTCAGTAAATAAAAACAATAATCAAATTCTCATGGCATAATCCATAATCAAATATCATCAAGATACATTGCAAGTATAACAATTAACTATGCAAGTGCAAATGCAATAGTTTTGTTTTTGTAGTGACCGAGCAAGGCAAACATTGCTCTCGGGATATTCATGTGATTCATGTAACATATGATTTGGGACCTATTGGTCCATCTTTCTGTAATTCATTTGACATATGATTTGGGACCTATTGGTCCATCTTCCTGTAATTCTTTTGACATATGATTTGGGACCTATTGGTCCATCTTCCT
>CATIWR010016288.1:0-22214 GCA_949677035.1 Omphalea diandra | reverse complement strand
CAATCTACTACAAAATTTGGGTGGGTATAAAAAATATATACTCACATCTGGTTTCACTTTTATAGAGTGTCTTTTGTGTTGATATATATATATATATATATATATATATATATATATATATATATATATATATATATATATATATATAATTAAAGAATGAGATTAATTTGATATAAAATTGATAGTTCAGGATTTTTTATGCAATTTATCCTTTTTTATAATATTTGATGTGAAAATTTTTTAGATTCAGATGTCCTCATTACTGCCATATCAACACTAAATGTGTCCAAATTTATCCCAATGCTACTAGTGAAAAAAAAAGTTCATGTATTGAAATTTTAAGAATTAAAGAATAAGTTTAATTTGATATGAAGTTGAAAGTTAATGATTTTTTATGTAATTTATCTTATAATATAATTACTGTTATTATCACGGCCATATTTATCTCTTAGAAATTTTTTTAATAGAAAGTGAATTAAAAAGATATCAACTTAAATAAAAAAATGTGAAAAATAAATATCCAAATAAATAAATTCTGTATTTATTTTTTTTAAAAAATAATCAAATACTGCCTCAGAAGTGATGCACTTGTGATTTGTATCATTGCTCTGTTTTTAATGTGAAAATTGTAAATTAGTTTCTAATTTTTGAATTTTTTACAAGTGCATTCTCGTATCTTAAAAATCAAATAATCTCTAACGTTTAAATAGGTTGACAGTTCAATTCCTTTTATACTTTTTGGCACTTTTTTTTTTTAATGTTTTGAGAAAGATCTAACTTTTATTAAAAGGGGACATATCAAAAATAACAAAGCTATGAATAATAGGACGGCCCTCCTCTGTCCGGATAAGTTCTTCGACGTCAGAGTTAAAAGACATCATAACTAGAGTATGGGCTATATGATTAGCCTCTCTTGGTACAAAATTAAAGTAAATAAAACAAAATTAGGAATTAAACTACTAACATCTTCAGCTAAGAGGCCTAAGTACCATTTTTTTTTTTTTTTTTGATGGAGAAACAAAGGCAAGCCTCAAACTAAGCCATACAAGAATGAGTATACCTGACTCCACTCATGTCATATAAAAGCCCAGAAAGGATCCCATTGGGCGGTGAGTCGTAAACATGGGAATCGACATTCAGCTTTGCACCCAAATTAACAAGCCAATCTACTGCGAAGTTAGCCTCCTTGCAGACATGATGACAATTAACCTCCCATTTCTTGTTCATCATCTGCCGTGTCTTAAGCAACGGATATTTATTTCAATTCAACACCATGCCCTTCCTAAGCACCATGTCCACCACGCCCTTGCTATCTGTCTCAACAATACATCTCTTATAACCTCTTTCCCATGCCAACTTGAGACCCTTATAAATACCCCACAGTTCAGCTACTATAACTAAACAACAGCCAATGTTAACAGCATAACCAACTAGCCACACTCTCGATTCATCTGTCATTAGCCCGCCGGCTGCCGCTACACCAGTCCCGAGCTTAACTGTGCCATTCGAGTTAAGTTTGATCCAAGAAGAGGGAGAGCACTGTGAAGCTATTTGTTTCTCAGTGTAATAGGGGTGTCCATCAGCACCATAATTGTAAGTTACCCTCGCTTTACAAAAATCTCGAGCCATCATATTCACAGAATGCACCATTTCCATTATCCCTTGGCTACTCCCTTTAAAAATATTATTATTACTTCTGTTCCAAATAATCCAACATGTTGTACCAAACATGATAGTCTAAGGAACTTCCTCATTCTTCAAACATAAATTATATTGCAGCAAGTCCTGTAAATCCATGGCAAAGAAATCATAAGGGCAAGACCCATTAACTAACCCGACACAAAATGCCTTAGCAAACGGGCAATCCCTTAACACAGGCAACGTATTTTCCCATTGTACTTAGTAAGGCTGTAACCGGTATACCGCTAATATCAATACTGCCATTTTTCACAATACTGTCCAATACCGATACCGTAAAATTATAAAACCGATACCGATACCGTTGACGATTAAAACCGCAAAAACTGATACCATTAAAATTATGTAGTATTGGCGGTATTACAGATACTGATACCAAAAAGTCGAGTTAACTCATTTATTAACCATGGATGAATGATTCAAATCGAAACCGATACCAATACCGAAATTGATACCCATAAACTTTTTCAATCTATAAAATATCCATACAAAAAATTTCATTATCGATATACCATTAAAACTTTTCCAAAACCGAAACTGAAACCAAAACCAATAAATCTTAAATCTTAATACCGAAAATTTTCGGTAACTCATGGTTTTGGTTTCAGTTTGGTTTGGCTGTTCGGTTTTGGCGGTATACTATTTAAAAACCGTGAAACTTACACCCCTAGTACTTGGCCCATGAGACTCGGTAGGATTAGCAACCCAAAGCTCGACAAGATTAGCTATAACAACCAATTTTTAACAAGGCACTATTCATAGTTAGCATATTTTTTATACCAAGCCCACCTTTCGCTTTTAGAACCGTAATCTCAGGTCATGACACCAAGGAGACTTTATTCACACCCACAGTCCTACCCTAGATAAAATTTTGGCAAGTTTGTTCAATATCCTTGCAAATGCCCATTGGAATTTTTATTGTTTGCATCACAAAAATAAGAATAGCTGACCACAATGATTGTGCTAAAATGACCTTGCCAGCTAGTGAAAGCTAGGAAGCCTTCCAAGAAGAAAGCCAATTCTTATCCTGATCTAGCAAGTAGCTGTATGTGGAACCTTTAACTCTAGAATGGATTAATGGTACTCCCAGATAACTCTCTAAATCTTCTGTTAACTGGACACCAAACCTTGCATTAAACATCATTTTGTCTGTGGCAAGGACATAATCCCAACAAAAAAGCTTAGTTTTATTCACATTGATGTTTTTGTCCTGTGCATGCACAAAAATCTCTAACACTCCCTTAATAACATCTACCTAATCTATGAAAGCTTCACCAAATAACACCAAATATTCCGCAAAGGACAGATGGGTGAGTTATGGGCCCTACTAAGCCTAATCAATTTCCACTTCCATTGCTGCACTACTATATTAATCCCATGGGCTAGCCTCTCCATGCATAAAATGAATAAGTATGGAGAGAGAGAGAGAGAGAGGGTCTCCTTGCTTAATACCCCTTATGGGACTGAATTCCTCTTTAAGCGTACCATTCTAAGCAATTCGAATGGTGCTTTCTAACTAACACTACATAACAACTTCAATAATTTCGGGAGACAAAACTCCATCACATTCTATTGTATGCTTTCTCTAAGTCTACCTGATGCGAACAAGGGTAACTTGTCTCTAACCCATATTCAATTTAATATAAATCCTAAAATCTATCAAAAATCAAGCAAAAAATTAATTTTCAAATCCTAACTAAATCTCTAGAAAACTTGTTTCTAGTAATCTAAGTTATAAAAATTTAAAATTTTGTTAACTCAAAACCTAAATTAACTAAAGTCGAATTAAGCCTAGAATTAACTAGTTGTGAAATTATTAAGTTTTCACTCAACAATCTCATCAATCCCTTTCAAGAACTCAAGAAGAAAAATCAATCTCAAGCAAATTATGCCAAGAAAAATAATATTATTCAATAATGCTATTTGGCTGAATGGAGGGATTTAAATACCCTTACAATGCTTTAGTTTCCTAACTAGAATGAAAGAACAAACCCTAGATATTGTAGCCTATATATTCAACCATAATGAATTGGCCATTAAGTAACTAACTATTAATGCTAATCCTAGAAGAATAAGGAAGCAAACAAAGCAATTTGATTGGTCATGCATAATTCGATCAAGCTATTTTTTTAGGGCTAAAGGAATTATTGAGAGTTTCTTTCAAGAAAGAAAAACTAACAAAAGATCCTAAGATATATGCTAAAGATATTCAACCTATGCGAAAGAAGCATAATGAAATAAGGAAGAAAATGACAACTAAGCAAATCTTGGGGCTTCTTGAACTTTGACATAGACTTCATTTTGTTGACTTTAACTTTGACTTTGACCTTAACCAAACATGTCTCGTCTCATGCCCATGTTGTATTTCTTGTCTTGTCTTGGCTGAATAGGAGTTCCCACATTATTGGAACTTATGCCTTTTAGAAACTTTATCCATAACAACCTTATCCACTATGTCTTGTCCTAATCATTTTTGTCCTAAAATTATGGAATTTTGAACTTTGGTTCAATTGTTGGGATTGTTAAATGAAGCCTAGGGAAAGTATCCATGAACTTAATCAAGTTAATATGGGTTTTTATTGGGCTTGATGAAGATCCACCAATTGCATCCCCTAATTGCTACACACGTCCAACTTGGGCTATATAAGGCCTCACACCTAACTTGATGATTTTGGACTATTCTAAGTGTTATTTCCTTTTGAACAAAATCCCAATAATTTTCTTGAACCTCTTGAGCTTTCCTCTTATTATTTGGTCTTGAATTTAAAGTGAATCCTTAGGCTTACCATCCATGCTTACATCATTCCCTCATTCCTCAAGAGGATTTGGCCTCAAATCATGTATGTCATCAAAATCAAATCACTAGGCAAGTTTAATTTATAAGCATTATTATTAATCCTTTCTAAAACCTGAAAGGACCATCCCCTCTAGGATCTTGCTTACTTTTCCTAAGATTAAAAAGCCTTTTCTTCCTAAAGTGTACCTAAACCCAATCTATTGGTTCAAATACAACTGTAACTCTTCCCCTATTTGCGTTTCTAGCTACTTGTTTGTTTCTTTTCTCAATATTCAAATATAGCTTTTTATGCAAACTTTTAACAAATTTGGCCTTCATTTTGCCTTCCACATCCATATGCTAATTAGACGGAATATGTTACAAGTTTAAAGGACTTAATGAAACAAAACCATAAACAATCTCAAAACGACAATAATAAGTAGAATAATTCACACTCCTATTATATGTAAACTCTAAATGTGGCAAACACTCTTCCTAAGATTTTAAATTCTTTTTAATTAAAACTAGAGTCCTATTAACAACCTCAGTTTGTCCAATAGTGTGGGGGTGACATAAAGTAGAAAACAACAATTTAGTTTTCAATTTACCCCATAATATTTTCCAAAAAAAAAACTAAAAAACTTTGTATCTCTATCATTAATAATAGTTTTAGGCATACTATGCAATCTTATAATTTCTTTGAAAAATAAATTTGCAATGTTAATGGCATCATCAGTTTTATGATATGGAATAAAGTGACTATCTTAGAAAAATGATCAACAACCACAAAAATACTATCATTACCATTTTAAACCTAGGTAACCCTAAAACAAAGCCCATAAAAATATCAATCCAAGGCATCTAGGAACAAATAAAGGCATATAAAGTCCATATAGTTTAGATTTAGACTTTGCTTGTTTACATGTAACACAATAATCACAAATTCTTTGAACATCTACATGCATATTAGCCCAATATAAATATTTATGCGAAACATCTAAAGTCTTTTACACACCAAAATGTCCTATTAACCCACCCTCATGGGCTTCTATAACTAGCGATTCATGCAAAACACTCATAGGCACACATAATCTATTATCTCAAAATAAGAAACCACCATGCCTATAGTACTTTCCAAAATAACCCTTTTCTGAATTTTGAAAGAAAACACCATAATTATAATTATCATTATACAAATCCTTGATATACTCAAAACCTAACAACTTGCATCCATGATATAAAGAAGGGTATACCTTCGAGATAATGCATCAAGCACTATGTTTTCCTTACCGTGTTTGTACCTTATTACATAGGGAAAAGACTTAATAAACTCACTCCATTTAGCATGTCTTTTATTTATCTTTTGTTGCTCCTTAAGGTGCTTTAAAGATTTATGATCGATATGGATTACAAATTGTTTGGGCCAAAGATAATGTTGTCATGTTTGTAAGGCCCTAATCAATGCATACATCTTTTTATCATAAGTTAGGTATCTCAGTATTGGCCCACTAAGCTTTTCAATAAAATATATAATAAGCTTCTTTTTTATATTAAAATAGCTTCAATCCCTAAACTTAAAGCATCAAATTCAATTTCAAAGTATTTGCAAAATTAGGTAAAACAAATAAAGATGCACTAGTTAATTTATATTCAATCAAATTAAAAGTTTTATCTTATGCCCCCTCTAATGAAAACCAATACTCTTTTTAGTAATTTTAGTTAGAGGGGCTACAATAATGCTAAACCCCTTTACAAACCACCTCCTATAAAAACATACTAAATTGTGAAAAGTTATCTTGCTAACACATATAAGTTTCATCTAAGCCTTGATTACACTTACCTTTTCTTCATCTACTTTAATGCTATCTTTACTAACAATAAACCTTAAAAACTTATGTTTAATAGTATAAAAAGGAACACTTTTAAAGTTAGCATACAACATCTTTTTTCACAACACATAAAAAAAAAAAAAAAAGCCTAACATGATCTATATGCTCATCTAAAAATCTAGAATAAAAAAGAATGTCATTAAAATAAACTACTATAAATTTTCTCAAGTATACATGCAACACATGATTCTTTAGTCTCATAAAAGTGCTAGGAGCATTAGTTAAGCTAAAAGGTATCACTAACCATTGTTACAAACCATATTTTATTTTAGATGTTGTTATCCATTCATCCCCTTCACACATTCTGATTGATGATAACCATTTTTTAAATCAATTTTAGAAAACATACATTCACCATGCAATTCATCTAATATGCCATCTAACCTAGGAGTTAAAAGTTTATATTTATAGTTATCTTATTAATTGCCCTACAATTTACACACATCCTCTATGAACCATCATTTTTAGGTACAAGAAGAACTAGAATCATGTAAGGACTCATGCTTTCCCCCACCAAACCTTTTTTTATAAGTTCCTTTATCTTCTCGAAAAATAAACGAACTATAATATATTTGCTTTTATTCCTTTGAATTTCCTTTATTGGGTTTTATAGAGCAAGCACAATGAAAAAATAAATATTTTCAATGCATAAAATCCACCAAAAATCTATGCGATTCGATTAAATTAAGAAAGAGAACATGAAAAATCTTACCAATTTGAACAAGAGAGGCAAGATTGATGAAAGGTAGAAAGGGAGTTTACGCTGGTATCACCAAACCTTGAGCTTAAAGTGTAAATCGTCGGATTCATATGCTACCAATATGATAAACATCCTTTATAGGTATCCACACATATACACTCTTTAAAAAAATGATTAATGTGCTAGCATTAGGGTTTTAACATGACTCTTTCTTTTGTATTTTTTGAAGGTAATGTGAATACACTCTTACGTCTTAGAAAATCTTAAAAATGTGCATATATATCTTGACAATTAAGATATTTATGTTAACTTAGTATCTTAAAAGATATTAAGAAGATAATATCTTATTTTGTTTTAACTTTTAAAATAAAACAAATATATAAATAATTTACATAATATCGATAATTATTTTAATAATTAATATAGAGAGCAGTCAACACAATTTCACTTTTGGGCTATAATTATTTTAATAATTAATGTAGAGAGCAGTAAACACAATTTTGCTTTTGGGCCTATTCTAAGTATGCTACCCTATAGGTTCACATAATGTCGGTAATGACCTAAAGCCTATTTTAGCCCACAAGTCATACATGACCTTTGGCAAGACATTATGACTACCCAAATTATGTGAAGGTCAATAATTTGACCTAACCTATTTACAAATAGCATTATAATCCTGTTCTCACATTATATCTCAATTGAACATAAGGCATGGATCATGTCATTCTTATATAGTTCAATTATTTTTCAATCTTTAAGTAGACTGATGTAAAATGATATTAATATCCTTTATCAATTTATTTCTACATAACCATGTAATCTCTTTAGTCTACTATCGAGGGGCCTAAAGATATATTTCTTATAAATACATAAGGGACAAATTCATTTTTAATCACTCATATTCCTCTATATGATTTACTTCATGTCTAACATTAGTTTGTATGATCATCATGTTAAAGACAATGTTGGAATGTATCAAAATACGAAGTTCATCATAGAATTTATGGTGATTTTTATGTCAGAGAATTAAGTTGATATTATTGCCTGAGAATCATTTATGACTATTAATACATGTAATGTTCTCATAAAAGGTCGTTCCAATATAATGTTTTCTTAAAAATGTATCTATGTGTTTGATTTAATATCACATATTTATGACCAGTAAAATATAGTCATTAATCAAAACACATACTAGTTATTATTCATTGTTATCCCAACAATAGTGACTGACAATGGATAATCTAGAATATAATTCTTTACACCTAAAGGTTTTACTATCAAGTCATATACTTGGTGACATTAAGTAGAATTAACCATTCATGTAATTTATCATTTAGTTGTAAACAAAAGGGATATTTAATAAAAACGTAACCATGAAGTTATTAAGAAAATATCAATTATAAGAATTGGCCTATGACACAAAACTAGCACTAGGGATGTTAGTTAAGCTAAAAGGCATTACTAACTCATATAAATCATATCTTATTTTAAAAATAGTTTTCCATTCATCCTCTTCATGCATCCTAATTTGATGATAACTACTTTTTAAATCAATTTTAGAAAACATATATACACCATGTAATTCATCTAACATGTTATCTAACTTAGGAATTGGATGTTTATATTTTATAGTTATCTTATTAATTGCCCTAGAACCAATACACATCCTCCATGAACCATCCTCTTTAGGTGCAAGATAAATTGGAACCGTGTAAGGACTCATGCTTTCCCTCACCAAACATTTTTCCATAAGCTCTTCTGTTTGACTTTGAAGTTTCTTTGTCTTATCGAGATTGCTTCTATAAGCCGGTCTATTAGGAATTTAAGAGCTCGAGATAAAGTCTATTTAGTTTTTTATACCTCTCAAAGGTGGTAATCCATTTATCGCCTCTTCGAAAAATAAATCTATAAAATCATGAAAGAAAGAAACAAAAGAATTAGGAAGAGAATTGGTTAGTTCATCATCAAAAGAAAAATAAGTTAAATAAGTTTCTTTGTCCAAAAAGAATATCATGGGTGATTTGGTTAAATAAGCCTTTTTTTTTTTGTTCCGTTTTCTTTTGCTTGCACATCTCTTTTTTTTTTTCTGTGCAACTTATCTTTTCTCTCCTTTTCCCTCTCTTATCTCACGCCCTTCTTGGGTTTTCTCATAATTCTCATTTTATCACGTTTTAATTTCTTTTTCTCTCTCATACGCACTTTCCCTTCCTCAAATTTTTTTGTTCCTTATAAATTTGTTGAGAAGATAAAGGAGATAGTACAATAAGTTTGTTATCAAAATCCAACTCATAACTGTTCAAAAACCCATCATGTTTTGCCCTCCTATCAAATTTCCATGGACGACTTAAAAGCATATGGCTAGCTTGTATAGACACTACATCACATGATATTACATCCCTATACTTGCCCCATAAAAAAAGATATTGTAACTTGCTTGGTAAGTCTAACCTCTTCACAATCATTCAATCATTGCAAGTTATATGGTTTAAGATGTTTCAAAGTAGGTAAATTCATATTTTCAATAAGATAAGTGTAATGACATTAGTGTAACTACCACCATTAATAATTATAAGACACAATTTACCATTAATTCTACATCTAGAATGAAAAATATTTTTTCATTGCTCTTGATTATCATTTGCATAGGCGCTTAAGGAACACTTAGCAATAAAAATTTCTTTAATTGTTACCTCATTAGGTCATCATCATCAACGCTAGTATCTTTTAAAGGAGGCATTTGGGATTGATCTCATCTTCATCTTCACTTATAATTTCGCCATCCCTCATCACCATGGTCTTCTTATTAGGGCAATCACGTGTCATATGCCCTCTCTCTTAACACTTAAAACATATAATAGATCTTGTCTTATTAGGCTCTATAGGTTTAGCCTTAGTAGTATTGGGTTTTCGTCTTTCCCTTGCTATTTTAGGTGGTTCAATCTTGGGCTTTGCAATGGGCCTTTCATTAGTTTTCAATTTATTAGTCTAAGAAGAAGATGAAAAATTGAGCCTATAAGGCTTACCCCTTAGTTGCTTTTCCATCTTTAATGGATTGTGGTATAAATCTTCCAAATTGTTATAGGGGTACATCTTAACTTGATTTGTTATATCTTTGTTTAACCCAATAAAGAATGTCACCATTGTTTGCTCCAGGGTCTCTTTAATTGTGGCCCTAATCATAATCACCTAAAGCTCTTGATAATACTCTTCAACACTTTTTGATCCTTTGTATAAGCCTAGCAAGTTATTGTGAAAATGGCTATAGTAATGCTAGATATAAATCTTTTTCTCATAACCCTTTTCATCTCTACCCGAATACAAATAGGTTCATCCCCATAACTTTTTCTAGTGTATTTTAATTGATCCCACCATACAAATACATAATATACAAATTTTATAATAGCAAGCTTAAATTTATTTTCCTCACAATAATTATGACAATCAAATACATATAATCAACTTTCTTTTCCTAAGCTAAATATGCCTCAGGATCGCTCTTGCCATGAAAAGTAGGAACTTTCATATTAATACCATTAAGATTGCCATCTTGTTTGTTAAACCATTGGGAACTCTTATTAATGGAATCACCATCCTCCTCATCTTGAATGATTCTTTCATGCTTTGATAACCTTAGGGTGGTGCGATCAGTGTTAGAATTGGTGGCGGTTTGATTGCTCCTAATTTGCTCTTTCATATCTTTCAACTCCCTTTGCACTTGTGCCATGGTTTCATGCATTGCCTTCATTAACAACATCCATTATAGATCATCTTTATGATCTATCATGGTTAGTAAAGAATAAAAGAAATCCTCACAAAATAATCTCTTATGCGTTTACACTCAACTGATGGCACTCACACTCATGTTTAATTCAAAATACGTTTTTACCTTTTTTTGAGCTCATCACTCTTGTCTTTTACCTCTAAGTTTCTTTTCTTTAAGTTCTTTAAAGAATAAGGTTACTTATTTATGGAATTAGGCTAAATTAGGTCACAAACAAGTAAAAACTAAACTTAGAAAGACTTTAGAAAATAAAGGAATCAAATTAAACAAAATTAGAATCAAAGATAACAAAATCTAATCCTAATCGTAATTTGAAGAACAAGAATGAATTAAGAGTAGCAAAAGATTATTTTGAACTTGAAATCAATGGAATTTTAAAGTTTAGGCTGAATGTAATTATGCAAGTATAAGCGCCATCAAATTTCGAGGTTATGTTCGAATAAGTGAAATCTTACTTGTGACTCCTTCCTTTATTGATCATTGTAGGATCTAGTATTAACCCCAAATTATGTCTCGTATTTGGATCAATAAAGGATCCTTTAGGCTTCAGGCAAGTTTGAAGCCTTTTTTCCAATTTGGTGGTCAATAGGGGATCAACACAAGACGATACATTAGTATCATTCCTAAAGAAATACAGAGTCACCACCTAACTTTGGTTGGGATAAGAATCTGGGAAAGAAGGAAATTTGAACCTACCTAAGTCATTTAGAAGGCCTAATTCATCTTTACCCCATTAGAGATCGGTTTTAAAAAGTAGGTACGACTTTGGGAAAGACATTAGGCACCCTAAACCACCTAGATATTGAGATCCAACCTTTGAGCATCTTTAGTTCACTTTTACCATTTTTGACTTATTATTAATTAATATGGTTAATGTTCCTAAATATATTTTTAGCATTATCCAACCAATTATATAAAAGTAATATAATCCATCTCAAAGAGGAAGTGGGATCATGCATCATGTTAAAAGGGAGGTTATGCATATCAATCAACATAAAAGTCCATAATTATGAGCATCAAGTGCTCAAATGGTCACCTACATACCAAGGAAAAACACAAGTCAGTCATCAGCATTGTAATAAAGTAACAAAGACAAAGAACATAATATGAACATAAACAAATGAAAAAGTCTCACTCATAATCTATAAGCCAAGGGAACCTAGGCATGTTTCTAAGTCTATTATTTCACACCAATAATAAACTAACATTAGAAACTAAATATGAAATGCAAGCAAAGTAAGACATAATCATAAAGACATGGTGTATGTGATTCATGGGAAGCATATGAAGGATGAGGGTGAGGCCTTGGGTAAGTATTAAAGTCACTAATTTAGATTCGAAGGATCATGGGATCCTTATCCATTAGCACTCATAAAGAGTCATAGCATCCTTAAAACACCCATAATTGTTAGAAGAGCTAGGATATTAAGATAATATAAAGACAAATCCCATAAGCCACTAACACAAACACTTTACTAACAACATGAGAACCAACCAAAAACGGGGTCATTGAATAATGGACTCTCTCCCTAAAATGCTTAAAGCAACCATATAAATAAGAAGAGAAGTTGAATAAGCTACAAGCTAGTCATCCTCTCTTGATGGCAAAGACAATGTTCATAACAAAAGAAAAAGGAACTTAGATATGCCATAGGATCATAGGGTTCTTGGGAATTATGGATTCCCTATCCCAATTATATTCATAAGAACAATAACATAAACATATGAAAGATTGAAAAGAGAAGAATGTGAAGAAAATGATTTTAAAATATTGCAAACAACTATAAAACCCTTTCCTCTTTGATCCTTGCTTCATCAAATGAATGAATAGGGATCATAGGTATAAGACTTAGCGATATTTAGTTGTTGAAACTTACAAAGAAACTATAAAAACCCTTCAAATAGCAAAGAAAATGAATAGGAGAAGAAGGAGAAAAGAAAATTATTGCTCCTTAGTTAAAGTAGGTTGTACAGACCAACTAATGGTCTGTATAGACTGTTATGATTGAGAATTTTTGAAAATGAAGATAAGAAGAAAAAAGAAGAAAAGAAAGAGGATTGGGATTTTAAATGCTTTTCTGATATGTTTTATCCTCAGAGGCACTAGTTTAATGGGTTATCCTTCAAAATGCTAACAAATATACAAAATGAAGTCTCAAAAACCTTAGGAGATACATTAAATCTTAAGGATTAGAGGTTGGGTGTTTAGTTTCTGTGTGCTTAGGGTTTATGAGTCATAATTCTAATAGAATAATGCTAGGGTCATTCAAGCTTCCTCATTTCTCTCTAATAATGGGGTATTTATAGAGGGAGAGGGTGCATCATAGCTAGAATGTCTCTGGTTGCACCACATTTACAACCCACAATAGACATGGGCCTTGAAAGTTCTAGAATTAGGATTTCCAAGTGGTCTATACAACTTAGGGGTTATATAACTATTTATCTTCTAGGGGAGGGATTTCTCGAATGTTCTACTATACAAGGTTTGGCATTTGGTTATAAAGCCATGTAGATTGTTGTACAACCATTTAAACATGGTTGATAAACTGGGCTTTTAAGCTTCATGGGCTTGGCCTAAGTTTGTGGCTTGATCCAAGATTTTCTAAGGTGTTTATTCTTCTTCCTCTCATAATGCCTCTTGCAATTTAGGGAATCGTTCCACTAGTTTTCATTATTGAGCTTAGATCTTGAGGTATAAAATTAATGCTTACAATTTGCCTCTTGCTTTATGGGGCTTGAAAAATGACATTTAAGAAATGATCATTTGAATAAGACTTAACAAAGCAATGTAGAAATGTAAACATTAGAAAGGATCCCAAAGGATATAATTCTTTAGCAACTCCTCGGGCAAGTACTAAAGCTTTTTACGAAAGCTTTCCAACAAATACTAGTACATTCAGCGTACTTCCAATAGCTCTTATATAGGTACTAGATGTCCTAACAGCTCTCTGGCAAGTACTAAGTTTATTCTAGTATATTGGCCCTAGGCACCAAGAAAGGGGGGTTGAATTAGTGTATAAAAAAAATTTTGGACTAAAGAGATATAGAAGAGTATAGAAAGAGGCACACGATTTATAATGGTTCTGGTATAACCGACCGTACGTCCACTCCCCAATTCTCTACAATTAGGTGTTTTACTAACTTCAAATGGTGTTTATAAGCTTACACCTAACTTATACACTTGTGTTTTCAAGACTCACACAACAACCTTTACACTATGTGTTTTTAAGGCTCACACAATAACCTTTACACTATATGTTTTTAAGGCTTACACAACAACCTCTCTTTAGTATTTTTATAGGCTCACACTACAACCTTTACAAAGGGTGTTTATGCTCACACCAAACAATCACTTAAAGAATAAAAAATATTGAATAGCAAAATTGCAAGAGCTTGGTTACAAATTAATGAATTCTCTTACATTTACAGATGCTTTATAAGGTATTTATAGTCTTTACCCACTAAAGAGATGTTGCAATAAAACTGGTAGCAAATCTCCAAAGTATGCTAGATAGATTTTGCATTAAATGCTTGTCAGGCCTCATTCATGGTCGCTACTACTCTTTCGCAGTCGTGATTTTCCAATTTCCATACAAGAGCCTAAAATTGATGCGAAAATCCTCGTTTGTGTCTAACAGCTAGTCCATGTGTCATCTTCTCATTGGTTTACTAGGAAAATATAGTAGTTGCCTTTCACCTGTTCACAAAAGTAGCAGTCGCAATTTTTCTTGTACAAGGCGCGATTTAAGATGCGAATTCGTCTGTCAAAATGTTCCTCTTATTCTTCATGATTCGCGATTGCTACCCACAAGTTGCTATCAAGATTTTTGTCTTCCAACGATCACTTGGGACACTTGTCATGATGTGGTTGTGGACTTGATTCCCTCTTGAGTTACTTTGAAATTCGCAGTTGCGACTGTGGCGTGACACACATTGCGAATTTGTCTGTGACTTTGGCACTTCCATCTTTAGATGAATCATGATAGAGAAGTGGCTCGCGAATTCGTCTATCCAATTTTCAACCTGCCTTAATCTAAGTCACGGTCACGATATTTGAAGTTTTGGTCGCAAATTAGGAGACACTTTGCTTTCTTTAGAGATTATGAACTCCATCCAACTTTCAATTTAGAGACTAACTAAAAACTGCAAAACAACACTTAATTGAAATATTAGAATTGATGAATCTCCTTTGTCAAGATCAAAAAAGGTCCAAGACTTAGGATTAACCATCCTAGTCCAATAATCTCCCTTTTTTTGATTTTGACAACTTAGATTAATCCAAAGGGAAAATAATGTAGAAATATGAAGTTAGAGTGTAAATGAATACTTAAGGTAAAATTTCATAAGTATAATAGTTTGATGTTCCCCCTTAACTTATTTTATTTTTTGTAAATTATTTTCTGTCCCTTTTAAACTTAGATTGTTTCTAATTTCTATCTGTCCCTCTTTGGCAAGATCAAAAAGAGGGTGTAAAGGTAAAAGGGAAATGAAAACAAGCATAAGCGTACACAATGAGCTAAATAAGAATGCAAATTATAAAGATAAAATGCATTAATCACATAAGACAAGAATTTGTAAAGAAACACAAATTTATTTATTTATAACTGTGGGATCACAATATTTTTAAACATAAACACAAACAAAAATAAGAAAATACAAAGGATCCCTAATCCAAAAGGTTGAAGAATCATCATCATCTCTAGAAGTTTGTTCCTCTTGCTCATGTGTGGCTTATTCTCCTTCATCCCCATCCTCAACTTCTTCATTTCCATCTTCATCTTGTGTATCTTCAAATTCGGTGTAGTCTGGAAGATGACAAGGAGGAACCCATAACGTCTCTTGAAGATCCACCATGTCACTATAAAGATGTGTGAGAAACAAGAATCTCCTTTTCATCATTCTCAACATCTTGTCCAATTTTTGATTGATTATGGCAAGAGACAACTTGGACTTGGGTTTTGGTTAAGAAGGAGGGACTAGAATTGCTCCTTCTTCAATACGGTGCCTCTTCCTCTTAGATGCTTGTGAAGTTTCCATTTTCTTGGCCCTAAATGCACCTAGGGTGTAGGCATAAGTATCTGGGTGTATGGCTTTAGCATTTATGAGGTAAGTGAGGTTAAGAAAATTTTAGGAAGGAAGAAACTTTTTGGTGAGGAATTTTTCTTTTTCCTCATTAAGGGCTCCAATGAAATGATAAATAGCAGTGATGTGTGAAGGCAGAAGAAATTGACTCTTAGATTTTGTACTCATGTGAATCAATTGATCCACAAGGCATTGGCCAATTTGTATGCGCTTATTTTTGACAAGGCAGAAAAGGAATGCCAAGTCTTTTTCAGACACTTTCTCATTACCATCACCTCTTGCATTGATGGAAAAGGTGATGATACGGTATAGTATCCAAAGAGGTAGGGATTTGATGTGTTTGGCCAAAGATGAGTAAGGGTCGTGTTTGGTTTCTATGGAGATTTCTAGCCAAAACTCAGAATATATAACATCAAGTGCGAAGATTATGAAAGGGATGTTTTCTCCTACTTGTAAATTGAAAACAGAAGAAAGTTGTTCAAAGGTTTTGTAGAAAGGATTACCAAAGGCCCGGAATACTAACCCGTATTGACCCACGGGAGATTCGGCTTTGCAACTAAGTTGGACGGTGCACTTTAATTCTCATACAACTTCTTCGTATCTAGGTTCATCTCAGAAGATGAACTCGTTCCAACCAATATTTGAGAGAAAATCATAGATTTCATTATTGATGCCTAAGGTTTCTGATAGAAAAAGTGGAGGGGATCTTGTTACGAAGGATAATCTTAGAGGAATTAGCTTTGTATATTTCCTTATCCTCCTTAGTAAGTCCCTTCATAAGTTGGAATACAAGGGGTGCAGAAGGCTGAACCACTCATTTTCCTTTTTCTGCTCTAGAGATCTTTTTGGGGCCATTATAAGGGATGAAGAGAATTTAGAAGAATTTGATAGCTTTGAAGGTAAGAGAGTTTGAGAATATCATGAAGTAATAAAACTCACTATTTGAAGGCTTTATATAGCCATTGAAAAGGTATACAAATGGCTAAAAATGGATAGAAATGGTTTAATGAAAAGTTAGAAATGGTTGGTCGTCAACTCACTTATTTGCTAAGTGGTTATCCAAATTTGCGTCCGCGAAATCATGAGTCGCGAACATGAATTCCAAAAAATATGAGTAACAGACAAATTTTCCTCGGGAATACGCGCCTTAACAGTCAAAAATTTGAAAATTTGACCAAAATTCATGGTGGAGCGAAAATTTTATGACTACGAATTGATTTTGGTAGCCGGGTGAATTTGACTTGTAATTCGTGAGCGTGAAGGAATGATAGCGATTACAAATTATGAGTTAACAAGGATAAGAATGAAAAACCAAGTTTTGAAAGAATCAAAATTGTGATCCACAAGGAAATATTCACTTAGAAAATATCAAACATATAATTAACAACCAATACACATAGCATTCATACATAAGATCAAAATTTTCACTTTAGGGAGATTCCATCAAGCATTCCCAATTCTCTCTTAATGAAGTTCATTCTTTCTTCATTTAGAGGTTTAGTGAAAATATCTATAAGTTGATGATTTGTGTCAATAAATTCTAACACGACATCACATTTTTGCACATTATCTTTAAGAAAATGATGTCAAATATATATGTGTTTGCTCCTAGAGTGTTGGATGAGATTCTTAAAGAGATTAATAACACTTGTGTTATCACATTTGAAAGGAAGGTGATCAATCACTTTGCCAAAATCCTTCAGTTGTTATTTCATCTAATGGACTTAGGTGCAACAACAACCCGTAGCAACATACTCGGCTTCTGCGGTGGATAAGGTAACCAACACTTACTTTTTACTAAACTAAGAAACTAGGCATTCTCTTATAATTGGCAAGTCCCGGAAGTGATTTTTCTATCTAATAAGCTACCCGCATAATCTGTATCCGAATATCCTACTAGACTAAAGGAAGAATCCCTAGGATACCATAACCCTAAGTGAATTGTGTCATGCAAATATTTAAAAATCCTCTTAACAACATTCAAATGAGACTCTTTAAGAGATGATTGGAACCTAGCACACATATAAACAATAAACATGATATCTGGCCTAGAAGTAGTAAGATAAAGCAAAAATCTGATCATACCTCGATATCTCTTTTCATCTACCGTCTTGCCTGATTCATCCTTATCTAGCTTGATGGTACCACTCATTGGGGTTTTAGCTACCTTGCAACCATCCATGCCAAATTTCTTAAGTGTCTCCCTTATATATTTGGCTTGGTTAATGAAGATCCTTTCTTTGGATTGCTTGATTTGTAGACTGAGAAAGAACTCAAGCTCTCCCATCATGCTCATTTCAAATTCCCTAGACATACACTTAGCAAAATCCTCACAAAAAGATTCATTAGTATCACCAAAAATGATATTAACACAGATTTGAACAATTAATGTGTCATGTTTGTGTTTGTTAACAAATAGTGTAGTGTCCACCTTTCCTTTTTCAAAATCATTTTTCAAGAGAAATGAACTAATCCTTTCATACCAAGCTCTTAGAGCTTGTTTCAAACCATATAAGGCTTTGTTCAATTTAAAAACATGGTTTGGAAAACAATATGATTCAAAACCAGGAGGTTGTTCAACATAGACTTTCTTTTATAATGATTCTATTCAAAAATGCACTTTTCACGTTCATTTGAAAAGCTTAAAATTCATGTGACATGCAAAGGCTAAAAGAATCCTAATGGCCTATAATCTCGCTACAGGGGTAAAAGTTTCATCATAATTTATGCCTTCCTCTTAGTTGTATCCCTTAGCAACCAACCTAACTTTATTTCTAATGATGAAACCTTGCTCATCTAACTTGTTCCTAAACACCTACTTACAACCTATAATTGGGTGTTTTTAGGCCTAGGGACAAGTTCCCATACCTTGTTTCTCTCAAATTGGTTGAGTTCCTCTTACATCGCAAGTACTCAACTCTCATAATCAAGAGCCTTATCAATTAATTTTGGCTCAAGTTGAGAAACAAATGCAAGATTATTATCTAAAAGATTGAGTTATGATCTAGTACTTACACTCTTAGATATATCACTAATGATCAAGTCCTTGGGGTGATACTTGGAAAATCTTCAATCCTTACATAGATCTTGGCTTGGCTCTACTTGTTGTTGATATTGTTAGTTTTCATCTACTCTTGATGAATCACTTTCTTTCTTATCTTCTTTTCTTGTAGAATTTTTCAATTCCAACTTCTCAAAGTCACCTACAAGATCATTAATAAAAACACTTTTTCCAAGATCAAGTTTACTAGATTCATCAAAAACAACATTCATAGACTCTTCAACTACTATTGAACTTTTGTTAAAGACTCTATATGCCTTACTTGAGGTGGAATATCCTAAGAAGATACCTTCGTTGGTTTTTGAATAAAATTTCCCAAGATTATCCTTGGTGTGCAAAATATAGCACTTACATCCAAATACTCTAAGGTATGATATCTTGGGTTTTCTACCATTCCATAGCTCATAAAATGTTTTATTGAGAATGAGTCTTTTAAAAACTCTATTTGCAATATAACATGCAATGTTAATGGCTTCAACCCAAAAGTAATTTGGTAAAGAATACACATTGAGCATTATCCTAACCATTTCCACCAGTGTTTTATTTTTTCTCTCTACAACACCATTTTGTTGTGGTGTTCTAGGAGTTGAAAAATTATGAAAAACTCCATTTTCCAAACATAATTTTTCAAATGACTCATTTTGAAATTCCTTTCCATGGTCACTTCTAATAGAAGCTATGAAGTGACCTTTTTCATTTTGAACCCTTTTTGCAAAGCTTTTGAAAGCATTAAAGGAATCATTCTTATGAGCTAGAAAAGATACCCGAGTAAACCTAGGGTAGTCATCTACTAGGACTAATATATAATATTTTCCATCTAAGCTAGCACTTCTAGTGGGTCCTATCAAGTCCATATGAATAAGTTGAAGGGGTCTAGTTGAACTTACAACATTTTTGGCTTTGTGAGAGGCATGGTGTTGCCTCCCCATTTGGCAAAGACCACATGTCTTGTCTTTAGAGAAATTTAGCTTGGGAAGTCATTCCCTTAACTTTCCTTTACATAGGCTTTGAAGAAGATTCATGCTTGCATTTCCAAGCCTTCTATGCCACAATCAAGCTTCATTGCTCAAAGACGTAAGACACTTAAAAGATTGGTTAGCCAAATTGTCTAAGTCAATTGAGTAGGTATTGTTTTTCCTTTCACCCTTGAAAATAACCTCATCATCCACTAAAGTGGTGACTCGGTATTCCCTAGGATCAAAAGTGACTTTTTTACCTTTGTCACACAATTGACTTACACTCAACAAATTATGTTGTAAGCCACTAAGTAAAAGAACATTATCAATTAAATACTAACCATTCTTACCAATGGTTCCAATGCCAATTACCTTACCCTTGGCATCGTTACCAAATGTGACATCTCCACCTACTTTTTCCTTTAATACCGTGAATAGCTTTCTATTTCCAGTCATATGCTTGGAACATCCACTTTCCATATGTCAATTGCTTAATTTGGCAGCTGCCACACTCCCCTACACAACAAAAGTGAGTTACCTTTTCTTAGGTACCCAAGCATACTTGGGTCTTAGGGGGATTAGGAATTGAAGGGTCCTCTAGTTTGAGGTGATCCTTCCTAATAGAGCAATGAATATTGATGTGTCCAAATCTTATGCAATAATGGCATTGGAGTTTAGACTTGGGAGTCTTTCTCCTATGCATATGTTTAGTATGAGTAGGAGATGTTCTCATACCTTGACCATGTGAATGCATGCATGTGCATGTGCATGTATGATGAGTAGGAGTAGAGAATTTCTTATGAGAGTGACCATGTTGTTTGTTGTACATGTAGGCATGGTTAGCTCTTTGAGTCTTGGCTCTTGAACTTGGGGGAGTCTTCCATTTGCCCTTAAGCTTAGAAGGCTTAGTGTTAGGAGCACTCTTCTTCCCAATTACCTTAACCTTTGAAGTTTGAGGTTCTGAAGTTTTAACAAATGTGGTTTGAGATGATAAGGTGGCTTCATCGAAGCCTAGACCATGTCTAATTAGTGGAGGTCTTTGTGACACAATCAATGTGTCCAAGGCTTTTTTTCCTTTATGGAATTTGGAGATTGAGCTTCTAAGCTCAATGACTTCTCCTTTTAGAGTGTCATTCTCCTTTCTTAATGAAGCCATTGAAGAAGATGATGTAGAAAGACTATCCACCGATTTTTTGAGCTCATCATTAGATGCTCTCAATTCTCTTACAATGTCATTGAGGGATTTATAATCATCCTCTAATTTTTAACATTTTCTTTTGTAAGATTTCATTTGTGACTTGTATTTATCACATCTCATAGTTAGAGCCTCTAGAAGCTCTTCATCCATCTCATTAAATTCAAAATCAGAATTAGAAACTTACCTTATTAGTAGAATCTTCTTATGCCACGAAACAAATATTTGCAACTTCTCTTTATTTCTCTTCTTCACTTGAGCTGTCATCCCAAGTGGCTGAAAAGCTCTTCTTCTTCTCCTTGTCCCATCTCTTATTTTTTTTAAATTTGGGACACTCATACTTGATGTGACCTTGCTTGCCACATTCATAGCAAGTGACATCGTTGGATTTTTCTCTTGGACTAGGAGTTGTCTTCTTAAAACTTTTTCTTTCTTTTCTTTTTTTGATCTACTCCTTTGTCCTTTTTGAGAGCATTGCTAGCTCCTCTTCTTCCTCATCACTTTCTTCATCACTTAAGGTAATTTCTACCTCCTTCTCCTTTGTTGAGGATTTGAGAGCCAGGGTTCTTCTTTCTTTTTCTGGTTTATCTTCTTAGCCTCTTAGTTTCTTCATTTGCTCATCTTTTTGTAAGGCCAACTCTTGAGTTAAGAGTTTGCCTATCAACACATCTGTTGGAACCTTTCCAATCTCCAGATTGGACTTTTGGATGCTGCATACTCTAGCATTAAATTTATCTAAAGGAAGAGTTTTGAGGATGTTTGTGTTTACCTCATAGTTTGTGATAGTCCATCCGAATTTCTTAATGTTGGTAATGATAGATAGGAGCTTATTCATCATTTTGGTGATGCTTTCATTGTCTTTCATCTTGAATAGCTCTCATTCCATCACATACATCTCCAACCGACTTCACTTAACTAATGTTGTGCCTTCATGGTAGTTCTCAAGTGTCTTCCAAATGGCATGTGTGTTTGACAATGTTGCACTCTTCCAGTCTCTTCTCTAGAGAGAGAGCTTAGAAGAATGGCCATTGGCCTCTTGTTTTTGCCATTTGATCTCCGGTGAGCTTCAACCCATT
>CATIWR010016287.1:0-13252 GCA_949677035.1 Omphalea diandra | reverse complement strand
TATATATATATATAAATATATATATATATAATTTATTTTGATCTTAGTTTCAATTTTAAATGAGTACTTATCATTTATCAAATAATTATATTGATAACATAATATTTTTGATAAGTGAAAATATAATATATTTATATTTTTTCATGTGATAAGTAAGTTAATACAAGTATGTACTACCTCAATTAACTCTAAAAAAATATCGAAAATTTAATAATATAGGAAAAAATTTTTCTAAAACAATTTAGTAAGCTTAAGAATATAAGAAGAGGTTTCTTAATGTTAATAATAATAAGTATTTAGTTTCCTACATAATAAAAAAATTTTAAAAAATAAAGATAAAAAAGACCAATAAAAGAAAAAATAAAATTATGAATTTTTAAATTTTATCAAAATAATTATATTATTAAAATTTATTATACTAATTTAATTATTTTTTAAAAATAATAATATATTGTAAAATAATTATTTATATAACTTTAATTATTTAACTATTAGTTAATTATTTGATAAAATAAATATTAAATCTATCTAACATTATTATTATAATTATAGTATACAATACGTGTTAGTGGCTAATTTTATAAAATTTTACACTATAATTTGTGCAGTGTGTAAATTAATAATTATCTATATAAATAATTAATTTTGATCTAAGAGTTTGTTTGAAAAGGCTCTCACGTATCAAATTTAGAAGTTATTTAAAATGATAATTTTTCATTTATCATGTTAGTTTTTTATATCTCGATCTTGAAACTTGTTTGAGAGGACAACTTTTTATATGTTAAATTTAAAATTGGTTTAAGATGACAACTTATCATTATTAAATTAATTATTTAAAAAATAAATTATATTAATTTGATAGATAAATTATCTAATTAGAAACATTTAAAAATAAAAATATAGTAAAAAATTATAAAATAAATAATTATATAAACTAAAGTTAAAAAATAATATATATATATATATATATTATTTGTTTTTCAAAAAATATTTTATTAAATATATAATTTATTAATATGATGAGTAAAATATAATTTTTAATGTGTATATATATATATATATATAGAATAAATGATCAATTTAGTTTGATTTATATTTATTTTTAATATTTTTTATTTTTAATTATTATAATTATATTTTTGATATTTTAATTTTTTCAAATTATTATTTATTATTAAATTAAATTAATTAAATTGATCAAATTAAAAATTAATTAACTACCTAATTTATTGATCCATCTAATTATAAAAATATTGATAAAATCAGAAAAGTTCATTTTCTTTGAATGGCATCAGACTTAGTTCACACATGACATCTAACTCTTCCAATAAAACTTCTTATTTTATTTTATTTTTTTATTATTCTAATATTGAACAAACAACTTAGCAAAAAACCTCATATGATCTATACTGTTAAAAAAAAAAAAAAAAACAGAAAAGATTCGTAGAATTATGTAATGTTCTGAACGAGACTACAAAAATATTTCCACAAACATCTCTCTTTCAGTATCTTTGATTCGTCCTTTGGCTTCCCTTCATTCCTACGCTTACTTTCTCTTCTTCTTCCTTCTGCTCCTTGCAGATCTCTTCTTCGCTCTTCATCTCCACCGCCCAAATCAGGTACTTTTATTATTATCATATCTTTTTCTTTTCTTGTTACTTTGCTTCCCTTTTTTTTTTATCCGATGATCGATCCTTTTTTTTTTTTTTGTGTATTATGTGATTGTCAAGTCAATTACTATCCTTATTCTTTGGATTTGTGACTTTGCCTTTGCGGCTGGGTTCAATCTTTATTGCTGGTTTTGAATTTGAAATTTGTAAAGTTTGTTGCTTTTGGATTTTTAATTATAATCTCATGTTGGGTTTTGCTTGTTTTAGGTTCTGGATCTAGAGACGCCAATTGAGTATTATATTAGCTCAATATCTTGTCATTGCTACTTTTACTTGTTGTTCTGTTATTAGTTATTAGTATTGCTTCCGTTTGCTTTGATCCTGGCTGCTGCTTTTGTTCCTATTGTTGGTTTTAAAGTGGCCTCTTTATGTGCTGTAGGACAAATTTAGACCAGGCTTCTATGCTGGAGTTCTTGGTGTTTTGCATTGTTTAAAATCTGTGTTTTTATGATGGCTCAATAGCGGTGATAGCAATTCATGGGTTTAAGCTTATTTTGAAATAAGAGTTCTTTTTCACCTTACTTAAATCACTTAAAAAAAAAAGTTTTGTTTTGGTAGAATCCTTTTTCAATGTCTCTGATGGTTGCTAATTGAGTTA
The DNA here is from genome assembly GCA_949677035.1 of Omphalea diandra. Taxonomy (NCBI): domain Eukaryota; kingdom Viridiplantae; phylum Streptophyta; class Magnoliopsida; order Malpighiales; family Euphorbiaceae; genus Omphalea; species Omphalea diandra. Next base: position 10,984 of record CATIWR010016287.1, on the reverse strand, counting down.
GTTTGTTGTCTATTAGCTTATAATTCATTAATTGCATTTGTTATTCCCTGTTTTCTCCATTGTCATGCTTCCGTTATTTAATGTTTGCTTTGGATTTTATCTGTAGATGGCAATGCAGGAAACCGCTCCTGCCTCTGCTCCAAGTGCTTCAGTTGTTGGCAATGCATTCGTGGATCAGTATTACCATATTTTACACCAATCCCCTGAACTGGTGCATAAATTTTATCAGGATTCAAGTTTGCTAAGCCGACCAGATGCTGATGGCAATATGACAACAGTGACTACCATGCAAGTAAGTCTATTGAGAAGTTTTGAATTCCTTTTGTGCAACCTACTTTAGTTTTTTGGTGTCCTGTGAGCCTCAATGAGTCTAGTCTTCTAAGGGTGTAGCGCTTCCTGCTTCCTATTCCACCATCCCAATAATTTCACCAATATGATGGAGGGACTCAATCCCAAGACCTCTTAGTCTTTATAGGGGAGAGCAACTTAACATTCTGTAAGTTTGGATATAAATAGTACGATCTCAACAAGGACCTTGCACTGTGTTTAATGATAAGACAGTCCTGTGAATTATTACATGGTGTGAGATGCGTAGACATTGGTTATATAGAAACCTTTTTGAGTGCTGAAGACTGTATGAGGAATGCTGATACATGATCTGTGGTAGGATTTGATGTGCTTCATGGGGGTTTATTGGTAAATTTAAGTTTACAAGTTTTGCAGATTCAAGTCAACCAACATTTATTTAGTCTTCTATGGAGAAGTCCATTAATGACAGACTTCATTGGGTGTTTCTCTTTTATTTTTCTGTTGAACATTGATTTTTGATATTTATAACAAGTTCAAATGAGAATGTTAAAAAATTTTGGCTGTTATTTAATTGGATGGTGTTTCATGCTGTTTATTTTGGACCAGGCTATCAATGAGAAGATCCTTTCCTTGAATTATGAAGACTATGCAGCTGAGATAAAAAATGCCGATGCTCAGGAGTCTTATGAGAAGGGGGTGATCGTTCTTGTAACTGGTTGCTTAACTGGAAAGGATAACGTGAGAAAGAAGTTCTCTCAAACATTTTTCCTTGCTCCACAAGACAAAGGCTACTTTGTGTTGAATGATGTATTCAGGTTCGTGGGGGAGAATGACTCGTTGTCTAATGATTCTATCTTGGTCAATGGTGTCGATGAAAATACTATGCCTGTGATTTCGACAGCACAATCTGGTTGGGAGGATGTTTCAGAAGCAGGTTGGCATGATTTTCTTTATTGTTTCCTCCTTCATTATTGAATTTTATTAAGAGCTATAAATGTTGAAATTGCTTTAAACTTTGTTCCAGATCCCAGTCAGACTACTGATTATATTACAGTGGATCCTGCTACTTCCTTTGAGGAGGAAGATATTGAAGATATTGATAATGGTGCTGAAGTTTGTGATCCTTCTGATAAGGAGGGAGGATGGATGATCGAAGAAGAGGTTATTGACCACCAAAATGATGAAATTCCCACAAGTACTGATAGAGCTCCTGCAGCCCTGGAGGATGCTCCAAAGAGATCATATGCTTATATTGTAAGATAATATTGAGTTTTTATTTATTTTATTTCTTTTTTTCATTTGCAAGTTTTAGTCCTTTGTCTTTGACCTATTTTTGACATTTTTAAGCTTGAATTTATATAGGTGAAAGTAATGAAAGGTGCAGCGCCTAGTTCATTCTGTGCTGCTAGCACGAATGTAAAGGTCAGACCTGCAAACTCTGAAAAACAACCACTTACCTCTGCAAAACCTGCTTATGCTCCTGAGGCTGTTGCTCCCACTGGTGGTGGTGTTCCTGAAATTAGCGATGTTCATGAAGAAGGTATAATTAAATCTGCTTGATATATTTCTTTTTGGGGAACATTTGGTTGCGTTAAAGGTGCACATGCATGTGTTCTTTTACTTAAGTTGATCCATTATGTTTTGATTGTAAATATGCAGATTATATTTTGTTGTATGAATGCAGGGCATTGCATGCATCAGGATCATCCCAAGGGGGGATATCCTTATGGCCATACCCCTCCCTTTACAAGGGAGAAGAAGGCATGGGTCGAGCCTTGGGGATGGGTGGGGTTGGAGCCTGCCTATAGGGCAGGCTAAGTTTAACGAGTCTCTTACATAGGCAAGAAACAAAAACGATAAAGATCTGACAAGATTAATATTTTTCCGATCTTTTTGTTTCATGAGAAAGATGCTGTGTTGCATTTTTAGTTGTACTTCCATAATGTGTATTTTCTGTTATGCTGTGCTTTTTACAGTGGAAGGTCACTCAATTTTTGTACGGAATTTACCTTTTACTGCAACAGCTGGAAAACTTGAGGAAATCTTTAAAAGATTTGGGCCAATTAAGCGTGGTGGCATTCAAGTTAGAAGTAATAAGGTCTGTTTTGCATTTCTCCTGAACTAAGCAATTATTGATATAATTATTATGGTTATTTCTGATGGTCTGCAGCAAGGATTCTGTTTTGGCTTTGTTGAATTTGAAACATTGAGTTCCATGCAAGGTGCACTCGAGGTACTGCCAAGTACTTTCTCATTTCACATGTTGGTCGTTTTTGTTCTTTCTTTTTGTCCAAATATTTCCCTTGGTGTGTATACGTGTGCTTTTTATGCTGTGTGGTATTTTTTGGTTCATTTAGTGGCTTATTGAGTTTATCAAAATTGGGATCATTTTAATTGTTTTTGGTTCCTTAGACTCAGACCAAGAATTGTAAGATTTCACATTCTGAAAGCCTATCTCCTATTACTAGGAATACAGATTTTTTCCTCATAGTTTATTACACTGGGATCTTTTATGGATTTTAAGTCAAAATCTTGTTATTTACACTTTTTAGAGCTTTGGTTGTGTTAAAAAGCCAGGATCAAAAGTTCAAAGCTCCTTTTTGTTATCCTGATCCTGATGAATATATTTGATACTAAAAATTCTACTAATCAGATAGCAATCCTACTATATCCTGTATATTTCTCATTCTCATAGTTATTTGAACTCTGGTATTTTGAGATCCAATCTTACCATCTGTATCATGATTTCAACAGTAATGTGCGTGTCTTACCTTGATGGAATTCTGTTTCATTGTTTTAATTCTTTTTCTTAATTCTTGTATGCTTTAATAATCGAAGAATACTTCTTAAGAGATTAATAGTGCTATTGTTCAGGCATCAGACTTGGTTTAGGAGGTTAATTTTGAGCACAAATAAATCCTGCCATAGCTTTTCTGGGAATCCTCTGCTAAGATTAACAATTATTTTATATTCTTTTGCCCCTTGACTATGTTACAGTTCATTCCCACATCAATTATACAGGAAACTTGATGTGGGCAGATAGAGACTAGGGCTTGTTTCTATTGATATCTAGTTTTCAGGGGCAAGTTCTTCTGAGGTACTTATGACTTGATATTAGAGTTGATCTAATGACTGGTTTGACACTCCCAAACGGCTACTTATAGACCAATTTAAGATTAATTGACGTATGAGAATGCCATGTCAAGTTAGTAACAATATCAGAAAGGGTTTAAAAATTACTGAATTACAATTACTAGTAGACTCATGGTGAGCTATGTATCCAGGTCAAGATTGATATGACAAGAGCCATCAAGGACGTTGATTGTGAAAGCATGGACTAATGTTACTATTCCAATGTCTGCACTGGTTATATGGGAACCTGAAAGGGAATGTTGGTTAAGCCCTCTCCCCCTGGTGGCTAGCTTTTAGGAATGAATTCTTTTGAGACGCTTATCATAGTCGTTATTTTGGTTTACAAAATAATGTTAGTATATTTGAAATAAATGACATCACCTGGAATGAATTTTTAGGCACCTAAGAAAATTTTTACTTTTATGAGATCTAACTAGGATCCCAGCACCTGGAATGGATTGTTTTAACTTGTTGAGTTTCTTTAATTCTATCTAATGAAAATTGGAGGACCAGGAAATAGTTGTTTGATTCAGCTTATCCTGACACATTGACCATCCTGGTTTTTTTTTCCTGTTCGTAAGGTGCATTGAGTGATTACTTGATCATAATGTTTCCTTGGAAAACTATATGTATATATTCTCTAAAACCTTTTGTAAGATCATGTATGCAGACTTGTCCAATAAGAGCCTGGAGCATAAGCATAAGTTAAGGGTGGGCAATTTTTTCCATTTCTAGGAATTAGGAAAGTGTAATTCCACTCTAAATGGTGGGGGCTTTCTTTTGTGACTACTTTTAGAGAACTCAGTTTGTTCTTCGGATGGATAAATGTAAAAATCAAGCTTTTCTGTTATTTTTCTTTTCTCTGAAGAGTAAAGAACAATGAAGCATTAGTGGCCCTTTTAGCGTTGACATTGATGTAATTGTGATTTTTTTGTCCAGGTCTAGTAACACATTTGTGATGCTGAATGGGTTTGAGACTTTTTTTCTGTGCTTAGTGCATTATCAGGGTCTTGAGCTTTGCAAGTGATAATTTTAGGACCTAGAATAGAACAGTAAAAGAATGTTTTACGGTATGGATATCATTGGAAAATACTGAATTTTGGTGCCAAAATGTTATGGTTTGGTCAAAGTAAGATGTGGCGGCATAGAATTGAGACTTTCTGTAGATATTAGAAGAAGAACAATGATAAGAAATAGAAGGAGACTTACTTAAGAGGAAGATAGAAATAAAGAAAAAGAAGAGAGGTTACACTAGTTTGTTCTTTCTAGTGCAGATTGAATGTTGATTTATTATAAGAAATCCTAAAAAAAATATTATGGTTATGAAGGATACTTACTGACTTTTGCTTGTCCATGCCCAAGACACTTGGTTTTGCGTATGTCTTATTTTTCTTTGATATTAATATTCATAAATAGTCTAGTTTAGATGAAGTTGAGGATGAGCAGCTCAGAAGATTAGAGATGAGAATTTAATAAGAAGACTGGAATTGCATCACGCTAGAATTGGGACTAAGCTTCTTATTCTAGTCCTTTCCAATGGCTGCAAGGAAAGAAATATGATCCGACTGTGCTTATCTGCTCAGATTGGTTCAACATCTGATATAGTCGGGTCATAATTCATATTGGCAGTTTTCATTCGCTCTTTTATTTGCCTGAATCTCAACCCATAGATAAATCTGGAATTGAATTTTCATGCTTGCAACTCTGCATTCAGGTTGATGATGTCCAATTGTTTCCTTGGGTGTGCGCATGCCCTATTTGTAAATTTTTATTATTCTTTTACTTTTGCACCACTGATTTTCATATTATTCATAAACGTGCATGCACACGAGGCACCATGAAGGTTGCATAAGTTGTCTTAAAAACTCATCTTTATCTAAATTGTGCTTGTGGGCTTTACTCAGCTTTTTCCTTTTTCTTGGGGCAGGGTGGTGGTTCCTGTTGTCAGAAATATAAACTAGGGAATAGAGCTGTAACTGCATAACGGGGCTTCAACTCATTTTTGTCTGTAGTTTCTCCACAGATTTGAACTTTGGCACATGCCTGTCATTATGCTGCAAATTAGATTGACAGCATTGTTTCTTGCCATGATATACCAATAATCTAATTACAGTTTCTTCGCCTTCCTCCCTCTCTGTTTCTCTCTCACCCCTGCCACATATTCTGTGGACTTATTATTATTTAGCTTTTTCTAAAAAGAGGAGATCGATTTAAGTTATGTGGAGTTGAGTGTTATTTCATGAAATTGTTTTGTCTGACGATGCGGCAATTACTTCAGATTATTGTGCAATTAATGTTATTGCAAAATCAAATTTCAGGCTTCACCTATAAACATTGGGGATCGTCAAGCTATTGTTGAGGAAAAGAAAACTAATACACGAGGTAGCTTAAGTTTATTTCTTACTTGTTCAATTAGTTCATCTTTTTTAAATTCAACCAAGTCACTGTATTTTTGATGATGCTGGTAATCATATAATAGCAAGTGAAAGTTCTACTGATTTTTGCAGTTGGCAGCAGTGGTAGAGGGAGGTACTCCTCAGGAAGAGGTGGTTTTCGGAGTGACAGTTTCAAGAACCGTGGGAACTTTGGTGGCAGTCGGGGTTATGGTAGGAATGAATTTAGAAACCAGGGAGAATTTTCAGGGCGACCCAAAGGTTCAGCTGGGCGCAATGGAGACAATTATCAGTGGGCTAATGAGAATGGAAGTAGAAGGGGAGGAGGACGTCAAGGTGGGGTAAAAGGTAGTTCTGTTTCTACTTGAACATAGGCCAACAAAAGTGCATAGATGAGTTTTTGACAGGACAAATGAGAAGAATCAAGGGACAAGAAGTTCAGGTTTTCTATTTTCATATTGGCAAATTTTCGGGAGAATATTATTGTGAATCTTTGTTTTTCATTTCTTTCCCTGGGGTATTTCATAAAAACTTACTTGACAAGGGGAATTTTTTTTTTCTTTGTTACAATCTTGTAATCTTCCATAAAATTTTATATGTCCTAACCCCTACTCCATTTGCTCTTGGGTGATACCCTGACAACTTGGCTTAATCATCTGTAAATTCTATTGTTGATGGATTCTTTATAATGCATCATTAACTGGTTCATAAACATTAGCATCTTCTGTAGCTAGTTTCAGTGTAATAATAAAGATAACATGAATAAAGAACATCCATATTCTAGTCATTGAACTCCCAGTTCCAGGATCGGAAGTGAAACTTTTATCGTACACAGAGCTACAGAACAACGTCTAGTTTGATTTCTGCAAGTTGGATACAAAATTCGAGGCCGCAAGTGCTGCAGATCCGCCGACTACAGAAAGCAGGGCAACAGCAACCTGCAATACAACCTCCCATGGGTAATCCTCGGGCACAAGATAAACACAGGAAGGACCTAAAAGCAACAATACCAGGCTAAGACTTAACAATGCCCCTGGAGTAGCAGGGTCTGTGGCTGCAGAGAGGACACCAAATTCCTCAGCCTTGGAGAGGAGACCAAGCTTCTCTATTGTGGATAAAGACAGACCAAAGTTCTCTGCCGCGGATAGCAACCCAGCTTTCTCTGCTTTGCTTAGTAGCTTAAGCTCTTCCACCCTTGTTAGCAGCTTGACTGGAGGTGAGGTTACCAATGGGCTATTCCTCGGACCTTCACCAAGAGGAAACACAGTTGTGCTCTGCATTATCATGTGGGAACACTATTAGGAACACACCTGTTTTATTTATTTCAGAAAGCTCGTGAACGAATATATACAAAATAGAGATACTCCAACCACTAAAGTAAAGAACTATTAATTGAGAGTAATTAAATCAAGTTGAGAGTATAGAAATAGGAAGCAGCTAACCTTCTTAGAGCTTATAGTTTTAGAAGCTGATGGCGATGGTTTTTGGGTAGCCATGGACTTGATGAGAACACGTGAAAAAGGGCGTGTGATTAAAGACTTCATTCTGTCAGGAGAAGAACATAGGAATGAAGTCCCTTTGCTGCTGCAAATCGCTGTACCCTCCATCGTAATCCTTTTTTTTCTGCTGTTGAGTGAGGCTTGAGGGGAACGATGGAGAATGAAACTAATAAAAAATTTGGTGGTTTGGAGTTGTCCACGTGGCGTTACGTGTTTGGTTTTCTCCTATTATCGTCTTAGCACTGAATTAAAAGAAGAAAAAGGTCCAGTTTTTGAATCCGGTACCTTATATTATATTTTTTACTACAAATTATATTGCTTTTTTTTTTTTCTTTCATTTTTTTTGGTTAACAAATAGCTGATGGATGAACTTAATTCTGAAAAATTAAAAAACAAGGTGTAAATATTAAATTAAATCTTTTTTAAAATAAGTATATATATATTGTGAGATAATTATAATAAAATATTATTTATTGATTTATATTTTCAATCTTATATAGCATAATTTTAAGAAAAAATTATTAAACATAAACTAAACAATTTTTGACAATATATTATAATAGTATTTGCTCTCATATTTTTAAAATTTTAAATAATTAATGAATTAATTTAAATATTGACTTCTTAATAAAAATTTTTATTTTTAAAATTTTTCTAATTGTTTGTTTAGAAATAGTTTAGAATTTTTACTTTTTATTTTTTTAATTTTCCAATCAGAATATTTTGGTTTCATATTTAAATTTTTATTTTTTAGGTTTTTCTAATTTTCAATTTAAAAGTAGTTTACACTTTTTTTTTTTTTTAACTTTTTTAGATTTTTCTAATTTTCTGTTTAAAATATTTTGTATATAATTTTGATTTTATATTTAGAATTTTTTACTTTTTAATATCTAATTTAAAATTTTTTATCATGGAAGTTGAGTTTTCTAATTTCTTGTTTAAAAATATTTTTTTGATATAGTGATTTTTTAACGTAATGTAAAATAATGATATACATAATTATCTAATAAATTGTAAGCAATGATTTAAAACTAAACGACAAATGATAAATAATGGTTTAAAACTAACCAGAGACTAAAATGCCTGTGAGACACATCTCCTTCCATGTCATTCTATACAATCCTCCCTTTCCAACTCACCACATTAGTCTCGAACATAATTTGAATAAATGTACGAGCATCCTACAACTACCAACATTTGGAATAACTAGCAACTAATAATGTGTTGGCCATTAGAGGACAACTAAAAAAAAATCCATGTAGGTGATTCTAAATTCAAACATTGGCTCAAAAGTAGAAATAAAAAGAACATAAATAAATGTCCTTAAATTAGACAGTTTCAAGACATTTTCACAATTTATTGTCTCTTCAAAACCATTAAGCATCACATTCCATAAAATACAATCTCTATGAGGCATTTTAGCAAACAAAAGTTGTGTATCATCTATACAATTATTTTTTGTGTAAAGATTAGACTAATCCATACTAAATCCTTTCTATAATATTATATGATGAACCATCTTATCCAATTTGACATTATTCAAGCCACTGCAAGCCTTATTTATAAGACAGAGAGTATACTTAACAGGGTAAACACCACCATCCAATATTTTAAAGTAAAATAATCGGGCAAAATTTGAAAAGAACCATTTTGATACTCTTTAGTCATCCAATTCCAAGGCACACAGCAAAGAGGATGCGAAGAACAAGAATGTAACGGGGTTTTTATAAAATTGGGTTTTTTTTAAAAAAATATTTATAGTTTTAGGTTGGGATGAGAAATGTTTATGGTTTGAGGGTGTTTTATGCTTGTCTCTAAGTAAAACTAATGGATTAGGAAGAAAAATTGTCCTAAGCCCAGTCTGCTAGTCACAGCTTCAAGCGAATTAGTGCACTGGTCAACCAACGGACCATATAAAATAAATAAAAGCTGAACGCAGCACTACCTAAGCTGGTGGATTCAAATAGGAAACTTGAATGTCTCATATTTATTCAAATATCTCATTTGCCCACTGCATTTTTCTTTTTCATCTTCTCCTTTTTTGTTTCTTTCTTCTTCTCCTTCTTTTGTGTCCAATTTCTTTCTTGAAAAATTCTTCTTCTTTTGTTACTACTATTAAAATATCTATATTTATTTTGTATTATTTTACATTATTTGCAATTATAAAGTACATATGTAAATTATATAATAAAAATTTATTTTTTATTATACTCAAAAATAAAAAATTAACTATAATTTTGTTATTAATATTTGAAGATAATTGATAAGTATAGAGCTCCAATTTGGTGATTACCAGAATATAAATTATAAAAGGTATGTATTAGTGAATATAAATTATTTAAATTTAGTATAAAAGAAACATATTATATATAATATTTATGGTAAATTATTGTGTATTGATTTATATAAAAAAGTGAAAAATCTAATAAATTATATATGTGGATTAATTAAAAAAAAGGTTAGTAAATTTACTTAAATTGTATGAAATTTAATTGAAAAAAGGATTACTACAACTTTTGATATAAATGAAACTTGTGTTATGAATTGATAATAAATTTTTATGTTAGAAATGATGTATGTTATGAATTGGATAATAGTGATGTCCATTAATTTTAACTTATTGAATGAAAATTAATTGAAAAAAATTATTTAATAGCATAAATATTTATGTTAAAATTAAGAAATTAAAACAATTTTAATTTTTATGGCAGTAACTCATTGAACAAATTTTAATTTCTATGGCAATCTATTTATATAAAAAAATATTAATATTGATAAAGAAAATAATTTTATTTATTAAAAATTATTAATAAAAAATATATAAATGATGAATTAGTAAAAAAAATACCATGAATTTAAAATATAATAAAAATAATAATGATAATTATAGTGAAAATAATTAAATAATACCATGCATCATAATAACCATAAAATTTAGTGAAAATTAGAACAAAATTATCTATATTGTCTATGATATTTAAATGTTTAAGAAAAATTTATAACTTGCTATAATAAAATAATATTGAAGAAAATACTGTAATTTAAAATTTATTATAGTTACTAGGATGCTGAAAATTATATGTATTATGCATGATTGTAAAAATATAATGGAAATTATATGTTTTATGCATGATATTTAAAAATTAAAGTAAATAGAATAATATAAAAATAAATATATTTACTTGAGTGCTTAAAAATATTAATATGCATTAAAATAAATTTAGATAGATATTATGATTGAATATCAATAAAAATAATGTTGTTGTTAAAGTGTTATTTAGAGTTTATAAATTAAAAATTAGTGTTATAATTTTTAATAGTGTGAATTATTTTATTCGTAAGAATATATGAAGGAGTATTATAATTTTAAAATTTAAAACAATTAGAATAATATATATATATATATATATATATATATATGATTTGTTTAGAAAAATTAAAAATTTATAAATTGATACAATAAATATGAAAAGTGAAAATACTAAAGTGCTGAAAAATATGAATATCATTAAAATGAATTTTGATAGATAATATTATTGAATGTCATGATATCTATAATTGTATTATGATATAAAGTAGTGTTATCATTTTAAAAATTTTGTAAAAATTTGAATATTAAAAAATAAAGTAAATAGAATAATATAAAAATAA
>CATIWR010016281.1:0-42344 GCA_949677035.1 Omphalea diandra | reverse complement strand
AAACTTTCTCATACCATGATCATGTGAGTGCATGCATGGACACATATGATGAGTAGGGGTAGAGGGTTTTCTATGAGGATGATTATGCCTTTTGTTATACATATAAGCATGATTGGCTCTTTGAGTCTTAGCTCTAGAGCCTTGGGGAGCCTTTCCTTGGCCCTTAGGCTTAGGAGGCTTAGTGCTAGGAGCACTTTTCTTCCCAATTGCTTCAATGCTTGAGGTTTGAGATTGTGAAGCTCTAACAAATATGGTTGTGGAAGATGATGAAGCTCCATTAAAACTTAGACCATCCCTAATTAAAGGTGGTCTTTGTGACACAATAAGAGTGTCTAAAGCCTCTGTTCCATTATAGAATTTAGAGATTGAGCTTCTAAGCTCAATGACTTCCCCTTAAAATAAGTCATTCTCCTTTCTAAATGAGGCTAAGGAAAAAGATGATGTTGATAAATTTTCAACAGATATCTTAAGTTCTTCATTAGAAGCCCTCAATTCATTCACAAGCTCATTTAGAGACTTGTACTCATCTTCTAGTTTGGAGCATTTCTTCCTATAGGTTTTGACTTGTGATTTATATTTGTCACACTTCATAGTTAGAGCTTCTAATAGTTCTTCATCTATATCATCTATCTCATAGTCAGAATTGGAGTGGGAGGATGTACTTACCTCTTGTGAAGAGTCCCCTAGTGTCATGAAGCATATGTTGGCCACCTCTCCTTCTTCCTCTTCTTCACTTGAGTCATCATCCTAAGTGGCGGAGAAGCTTTTCTTCTTTTTTTTGTCCCATCTTTTTTTATTCTTCAACTTGGGACATTCATGCTTCATGTGCCCTTGTTTGCCACATTTATAGCATGTGACATTATTTGTTCTTTCTTTTAAGCTTTGGGCTGATTTCTTGAAAACTCTTCTCTCTTTTCTCCTCCTTATCAACTCCTTGGTTCTCCTTGAGAGCATGGCTAGCTCTTCTCCTTCTTTGTCACTATCTTCTTCACTTGAGGATGTGTCTACTTCTTTTTCCCTTGTTGAAGCTTTGAGACCTATGGTTCTTTTTTTTGGTTTTTCACCTTCGCCCTTTAGCTTCTTCATTTGCTTATCTTTTTGAATGGCCAACTCATGAGTCAAGAGCTTGCCAATGAGCACATCGGTTGGGACCTTTCCAATCTCTGGATTGGACTATTGAATGCTGCACACCCTAGCCTTAAATTTGTCAAGAGGAATGTTTTAAGGATTTTGGTGTTTACCTCATAATTGGTGAATGCTCTTCCAAACTTCTTCATATTGGTGATGATGGACAAGAGGCGATTGGTCATTTCCGTGATGTTTTCGTTGTCCTTCATCATGAAGAGTTCCCATTCGGTGACATACATCTCCAAATGGCTTGACTTGACTAAGGTTGTGACTTCATGATAGTTCTCTAAAGTCTTCCATATGGCATGTGCAGTTTGACAATGTTGCACTCTCTTAATCTCTTCTTTCGAAAGTGAGCTTAGGAGAATGGCCATTGCTCTATTGTTCTTACCATTTGACTTTCGGTGAGCTTCAACCCATTCATCCCTTAGGATTAATTCTTCATTACCCTCCATAACTCTTGTAGGAGGCTTCCATTCCTTAATTACCACATCCCAAAGGTCCACCACATCTATGTCAAGATAGATTTCTATCATATACTTCCAATGAGTATAGTCGATTCCATCAAATTATCGCCTTAGTTATGAGTGGTTTACTTCTTGTGTCACGATCTTGTTTCACCCAATGAAGGTCTGATTTGTGAAAACCTTGCTCCGATACCACTTATTGTCCCTAGGCACCAAGAAGGGAGGTTGAATTGGTGTATAAAAATTTCAACAACAAAGAAAAGAGGGAAAAGAAATAGTAGAATGGAGACAATCGATTATAGTGGTTCGAGTATAATTGACCCTACGTCCACTCCCCAATTAACCAATTGGGTATTTCACTATCTCAATGTGTTTTCAAGCTCACGCCCAACTTATACAACTTGTGTTTTGATGGCTAACACATAACCTTACAACAATGTGTTTTTAGGCTAACACACAGCCTCACTCAAGTGTTTCACTAGGCTCACACTTAAACCTTTCTTGAAGTGTTTTTACATGCTAACACTACAACATTACAACTTGGTGTTTAATGCTCACACCTAACAATTACAATTTCATAAAGAAAATGAAGGAAATGAGTAGCAAAGATTGAGAGTTTTAATCACTTGTAATAAATTCCTTAGCAACCTTATTCATGGATGTTTAGTGGTGTATTTATAACCAAACTTCACCAAAGAGACGTTGCAGATCATAGCTCATCAAATCTTTGAGACATGTTAGACAGATTTTGCATTAAATGCTTGTCAGGATGAAATCGCGGTCGCTACTGCCATTTCGCGGTTGCAAAATCCAAATTCTTCAAGAGAAACCCCATTTGTGCCTAACAGCTAGTCCACGTGGTAGCTTATTATTAGTTCACTAGGAAAATATAGCCATTGTCTTTTACCTACTTTCAAAAGTCGCAGTCGGGAGTTTTCTTATATAGGACGCGATAGAGGACGCGAATCCATCTGTCGAAGTGGTCATCTTTCTTCCTTAGGATTTGTGGTCGCTACCAATAAGATGCCTCTGTGAAATTTGACTTCCAACAGTCTTCTAGGGCACTTGTCAAGCTATGGTTGTGGACTTGCTTCCCTCTTGAGTTACTTTGAAATTTGCAATTACTACTAGGGCGTGGCATTCACCGCGAATTCATCTATCACATTTTGGTTTCTTCTTTTCCATAGGTCGCGGCCGAGAATGGCTCCACGATTTCACCTACTTAAATTTCAGCATGCCTTAACTTAAGTCGCGGTCGCGAATCCTAGATTGCAGTCGCGATTTACATGTCACTTTGGAGTTTATCAACTCCTTTTATTTCTTCTTGAGAGATTTATTTATTTATGCAAAATCAACACTGATTTGAAATATTAGTGATGATCAATCTTCTTTGTCAAAATCAAAAGAGGTTCTAGACTTAGGATTAGCCATCCTAGTCCAACACTTATTATCAAGTACAATGATTGTTAAGTTTGAGGGGTATTCCTTTGAGCTACTTTTCACTTGATCATTCTTGATTGAAGCAATACTTACACTTGACATTATAGAGAATTAACTCAAAAGAGCCCTAGCACGATATAAGGTTCTCTCTAAGCGTCCTTTTTTCCTACTAAATTTATATATATAAGAGCCTTTGCTATGATGAGATATAAAAGCTCATTAGCACTCTTTAATAAGAATGATTTGTTGATCCCCACACCTTCTTATATAAAGAGTTAACTTTAGAATGCCTTGCTAGTTTATATGTTAAATATAAACAAGACGAATGAGCATTATCATTTTAGCATTATTTCCTTTCAATTGCTTAACAAGCCTTATACCTTTCCCTTGAGCAAAGTTACAAAGGCTTTTCAATTGAATAATAAAGGGTATGTAGATTTTTCAAATGATTTTGATAACCAAGTATTTAGGTTTCTTAAGGTGTCAAAGCTCATTATAATGTAAGATTGAGTAAGGTTTTGGATATTAGGGAGCCATCTTTACATTATATGTATCGTTTACTTTTGTATTTGATGACGGGCAAAGGTGAGAGCAAAAACGTAGTCAACTATATCGAGTTATTATTTTTATGGTGCATGAAGTTTATCCATCTTATTAACACTAATGGATAGTCCACCATATGGGTATGGTTTCTAAGAGAGATTTTGAGTGTATTTTTTTTATCATTTTGTGACAATTATTGCCTATTACTTGTGAGCTTATGACCCTTCTTCTAATGTTCATCTTATAAAAGCCAAGGGCGACTATTACTTGTCATATGAGAACATGCTTCACATTAGTATTGTTAAGAAATAGGGTAATAAATGTCTTAATTTGGGATGACCAAGAGGTGGGTGAAGAGCAAAAGGATGTGTCTATGGGAAAGCCATCCATTCATGTTCCACCCCCTCTATTAATGAGCCAATCGGATAAAGTGTTGGTTTGGATGGAATCACATTTGGAGTACATGAACCATCACCAAGCTATCTTTGAAGGAGTACGAAATCAGCTTGTAGTATTGGATACTAGATGGTGGATATGGATGGATGCCTCTAAGTTATCTTTTAGTTCTTGTGTACCTATAACTTTTGTTTTTATGTTTTGTGATGTTTAAACTTTCGTTGAGTTTTGATTACCTATACTTGTGTTTGAAATTATGATGAATTATGCTCTCAATTTTGTACTTAGTGCTTTATGTTGCCATTGAAGCACTTGCATTTATGGCTATAATCATGTGAGGAATTTTCATGGATGGAATTTGTGATAAGCTTCTTGATACTTTCATTATAATGAATGACATGGTCCTTCATTTGGTTGTTTTGCTTGGTTATCACAAAATCTTCAAACTCCTTCTCTATATATTTGAAAGGAAAGTCCTTTCACTTTGCTCTCTTTTTTAATGTTTTGTTTATCATGGAGTATAATAATTGTTAAGTTTGGGAGGGGGATTTCCTTTAAGTTACTTTTCACTTGATCACTTTTGAATAAAATAATGCATACATTTGATATTCTTTTACTTTCATGTGTTCAAATAGTTCTTTTAAGCTTAATGTAAAATTTAACAATTTTGTGGTTAGTTTTGGTTTGAGGTTTTAATGTGAACACTCGATAAATAGATTTTATAATAATTACTTAGATTTAATTAGGTTACTTTCCTTTGTGATAATGATTTGAGCTTAATGGTTATGTTCTTATTCAAAAATTGGTTAGATATAATATAACAAATCATGCACACATAGCAAAATAGGAATTCCCTTATGAGATATTTCAATCATTTCACTTTAAGCTAGAGGAAATCTCTACATGTACTAGAACAAGCTAAAATGTCTTTCAAGGAGAAATCTTAGAACTTAGTAAATTTAACAAAATGTTTAAGGCATTCTTTGTTTGTCCTATTACTCCATATCCATACCTTGATTTACATTAACCTTTGTCACCCATTTTGAGCCTTAAAAGAATACTCCTTAAAGAGTATTGCTAGCCTTTTCCTTCCTTAACCCATAACCTCATTATAGCCATATAGTCTAAATTATCTTTTACTCCCTTTCAAGATAATAAAGCAAGGATATGGTTATGTAATGATGTGTTATGTCAATTATGTGCATATTTGTAGAACTTACAAAATAGGCTCATTTGTTGTTATATTTTGCACCATAAGGATCAATTCAAGTTTGAAGGTCGCAAATTATTATTTAGATATTTTGCTCTCATTTATATCATTCCATTTAAAAAAGCCACCAATGGAATGAGAAAAAAAGGGATGTTAGGCTCGATAAAGAATAAATATAAGTAATGCACATGAAGTAGTCTATCATACTTCACATTACTGGTATAACTAATATCCTAGCAAAACCTCTCTTGTCTTAGACTTGACCACTTTTTGATAGCTCTTTAGGGTTGTTAAGGTCTACATTAATGGAGAAAGGTGAATTAGCCTTGCCTATGGTCATATGTGATTACTAGGAATCAAGGAAGAGTCTTGGTTAATATGAGTATGAAAGAGGATCAAATAATGAATGAACTATGATGCCAAGTCACACATACACTCTATTGTGTTTGATTAACTACAAATAGCATGACTAGTTTAGAACTTATTATTATCATGAGTGCAATTGTTGGATAAATGAAGATCATTGTTATAACTGAGAAAAATCTTCTCTTTCAAACCATGGTATTCAATGCTAACCATAAAATTTGTTGAATTTTGCATTAAGAAAAAGGTGTTTTCTTGATGACAAACAATGATTTAAGTTTGCGTGAATTTGTTTAGCATCATAATTCATATGTTTTATAGTTCAATTGTCCCTTAAACCATGCATATTCTCATAGTTCCTCTTATAAAATGGACCGAATGCATGTTAATTGTTGTTTTATAGGCTTAAAAATGAAGAAAAGCAAAGTTCTTGTGAAGAAAGAAAAATTCACGGTTGTGCTTTGATAGCATATGGTTATGCACCTTAGCAACATCAAGGAACTAGAGGAAATAAAAAATGCATAGCTGCAAAAGTGATCGTTCATCCTTGACAAATGGCATGTGGAAAAGGAATTGCAACAACCCATAGTTATGCAGTGATAGCACGATTGTGTACTTCATTAAACTTTAAAATGAATAAAGAAATCTCCAATAATTTTTTTCTTTTTCCCTATACCCGAGCATCCTTTTATGAATGCACAGTTAAAGTACAATTTAAAGAGGAAAATAAAGTAAAATTAGGGCATGAAAGATTCACCAAAAGTAAGAGAACAAATATAACAAGTCTCAATTATTCAATCAAGGTGTTGTAAAGAGAAAAGGTGTAAGTAATCAAGAAAGTTCAAGAAAAGTTCATGGATATTCTTGGCATTGATTTGACTATCATCTTTACTTCTTTCCTCATTATTATGAACTAAAATTCTTTAGGCTAGGGTTATAGATGGATCTTGTGTGACATATATTGATTTTCCTTAATCTAAGTGATATGATTTTATTTTTCTTTATGTTAAAATTTTTGAATCTTCATGTTATTGATTGACTGACCATTAATCATATTTAGTTCTATGAATCGACTACTAAGAGAAGCTTTTCATAGAATGTATCCTTAAAAAATTCCCTTATTTTATTATGAGTTAAGAGACCTTAACAAAGCATTGTTATCCTTAGAGTCTTATTTAGTATGACAATTGCATGATGTCTAGCTTTTGAGTCGAGAGACCTCTAGAGTAATATGCTTTGGCATATTAATTAATACTCGAGAGAGATTAATTAATCACCTTAGTTACTCAATAGTAGCACTTGATGAATGAACCAAATAGATGAAGATTAGGAATCCTTTAGAAGTCATCAAGTGAAGTTAAACCCCTAGGTCATTCTTCTTTATTGATTGTTTCAAATTTTTACAAGTATTGACTTATTTTCCTATTTCAATTGTCATTTAGTATTGACTTTGTAGATAATAAAAGATATAAGATACTTAGTACTGAAACTCAATCCTCGTGGAAAGGATATACATACTCATAAAGTACATTTTATTACTTATGACATGTGTACTTACATCTTAAGGTTTTTATGCTTAGCACACACCCGTTATCACTATCTCACCTTCTTTTATAAAGAAGTTAAATAATAGCCTCCATAGATCCCTTTTCATCTACTTTCCCCAATCTCCTTGATAGTCTAGTCCAATTCCAGTAGTCTATGTACGAATTTTTAGGAATTTTGGTATGCTTATAGAATTCTTTTCAAATCCCTAACGTAGGAGGAAGTTCATTTTCTTCATAATGCTTGCCACCCTTGAATCCACCCAATCATTTGTAACCCTAGCCACTTGAAAACCTTTAAGGTGAGGAACAACTATGCTTAATGTTAGCATTATCTTTTCCACTTTAGAACAATGACTAACTATCTTCCCCTTGTAAGGGATCTTGACCTTCTAGTGCATAATAGATGGTACTCCCTATAAAGTATGATACCATAGTCTTCCCAATAATATCAAGAAAGAAATAGGTATATCCAACATAGTGAACTCCACCATAATTTTTATGACCCCCATTTTCACCAGTATTAAATACATTAGCAACTAGCTTTTCGCTACCATCATAGACTCAAATAATACTATCTGACATCACCAAATTTGCTTTAGACATCTTAAACTTTGGTAATAACTTTAAGGGACAAATATTGATGTTAGAGCAAATATGCACCATCACATAAGGAATTCATCTTCCCTTCACTTTGGCTTTAATGGATAGTGTCAAATTTTATTCTCTTACTTCAGGAGGTAAGTCCTCATTAAAAAAGATTATCTTACCCTTGTTGGTAACCAAAGTTACTCAAATTTTATTCTCTTACTTCAGGAGGTAAATCCTCATTAAAAAAGATTATCTTACCCTTGTTGGTAACCAAAGTTACTCTATCTTTAAGGGATGCCTAAATAGAGATTACCACACTAGACAATGCCTCCACCATGGCCTTCTTATGCCTTATAAGTAATCAATAACTCCTACACACTGATTTAAGTAGGTATCTTCTTTAATTGCCTCAAGATATCCTTTTCCTTTATTAGGGGTCTTTTTACATCTTTCTTAACTCCAAGCTCTTTAGTAGCCTTTTGATTAGGGTAGTATTTCCTGCTTCTCGGAGCATGGCTAACTTATTTCTCTTCTATCTCATTATAGCTCTTCCATATGTTCCTTTTATTCTTTTCCACCTCTTTTTTAAAACTCTCCCAAAGATTGATAGTCTAGACAACAACAAACTTAATCGACTGCACGTCCTCAAAGGTAGCCATAATAATTTCTTTAGGAACCCTAAAATCAATCATAAGTGTCTTTTGATTCGATGGTGGAAGATTATGATAATTAGATAATGGATTCTCTCAAATGTTAGGCCTTTCAAAATTAAGCAAGACTATTTCCTTGAAGTCAATGAAATCTTAGATTACATGTTTCAACCTATAATAATCATTAATTTAGTGGCCTGCCCCTTAGTGATAAGCATAATAAGCATTGGTGTCATATCCTTGTGCAAAAGATTTGAGAGTACGTAGGTAATAACAACTTAGTACTATTTTCTTTTATAGCCTCTCGAATGCCTTAGATAGAGGCATACCCAAGTTTATGAACTATTTCGAGGGTCATACTACATTCACATTTATAGTCTTAATTTTTTTTTTTTGTTAGGCTTAATTTGAACATAGATATTTAGTAAGATTTGGCCTTGATTTAGTAGTAATCTATGTTTAAATTGAGTTAGTTTGGATGATTTGGTGTTATTTCTCAAATTTGGATATTTTATGTGTTTTAACAAGTTTGGAGTAAATTAGGATTGAAATAAGCAAAGCTAGCAATTTCAAGGACCACACTGAATATTTGAAGGCATAAAGGAGAGACACATGCTTTCGTGTTCATAACTAAAGTCAAAGGCTATGATTTCCTAAGGCTTGAGGAGAGTTATAGCCTGTAACCTGGACACATCGAATCCTACTTTTCCACCTTTTTATTTTTTTATTTTTTGGCTCTTTTGAAGGAATATTTGAAGCCAACACTTAGGACCTTCAATAGAGTATTTTCAGGTAGCAAAAATAGGGAGTTTTTGGAGAAGAAAACAAGGAGAAATATGTTTCAACACAAAATCAAATCTAAGAGACCAAAAGATCATTGCATCATGAAAGAAAAAGAGAAGATCTATTAAGACAATTAAGAGATTTCATTTATTCTTTTCTATTTTTGTATTTTCTTTATTAAAATGGCACTATTGCTTCTAGATTTGCCTTGTTTTATTAGGATGTTAGGTTAGATCCTTAATCTAAGACCTTGATGTAGCCATGGATAATGATTGATTAATTTATGATTTTAATGACTACATTGGGATTTTGCTTCTTTTGCAAGTAAATGATTCTTGATCCTAATGCTTGTGATTGCTTGATTACTAATTATATGACTAATGTTTCATTTATAGATTAAGAGATTATAAATTGAAATATACCTAAAATCATTTCTCTTAGGTTAATTGATGAGTAAAGATGCATACTTAACATTTTTTATCATTTAAAGGATTGCTAGAACTAATGAGGTAATGCATTTCTATTTCACATCGAGGGATCAATCTAGACGAATGGTTACAAATTAAGTGACAACTCGAGAGAAAGAGCTTTAATTATTGGAGAGACAATTGATAGTTGCAATTCTCAATCCAACATAACAACAGTTGATTAATGATTTCATGATTTTCTATTAGTAAAGTCAAATGTCCTACGTTTTTTATTAATAAGGTTTTCCTGCTCAAGTATTTTTGTCTTTTTTTCATTTAATTATTAATTTAGTTTATTTTCATTATGTAAGTAGTTTAGGTTACGTCTTAATATTTCAGTTTCCAAATAAAAATAGAATTATCATGTTCTAATATTTGTTGCCCTTATCTCTATGAGATGATATTCACACAAAAACTTTATGCACTAGATTACTTTAAAGCCATCCTTTTACATGTACTTTTTATGGTGGGTTTTAAAGAATAGGTTTAAGGAGGAAAGATAATAAGTGACATTGATTGATTTAGATTTAACCCACATTATAATGCTAGATACGATCAAAGAAATTGGTACTGTCGTTGGGGATATGTTGCCTTAATATTAAAATCTTTGATTTAATTCTTATTCTAGAATTTTTTTTCTTTCTGTTTAATTTAAGTTGCAAAACTTCATCTTGCATATAAAGGACTAGGAGTCTAGATCTAGAGGAGCAAGATCTTAAAAATTTTGATCTTAAAATTGAAAGAATTGTTAAAGTGAACATAAGGAGGCAAAGATTGGAAACTCAATAAACCACATCTCAAAGTAACTAGACCAGCTATCAATGCCTATAATTTTGAAATTAAACATGCAATCATACAGATGGTGCAAAATAATCAATTGAGAGGTTTACCACATGAAGATCCATATATTCATAGAATAACGTTCCTAGAGATTTATGATACTTTCAAGCAAAATGGAGTTTTAAATGATGTTATCAATTTTCAATTAGAGATAAAAGCTAAGTCATGGTATCATTCATTAGCTCCAAGCTCAATCGCTACATGGGAACAACTATTACAAGCCTTATTGAACAAGTTTTATCCTTTAATAAAGATGGTCAAATTAAGGAATTATATCTTTTCTTTTTTCTCAAATGAAGGGAGAAACTCTCTATGAGACTTGGGATAGATTCAAGAAGTCGTTGAAGAAGTGTCCTTACCATGCTTTATCCAAGTGGCTCATCCTAAAAACCTTCTATAATGGGTTTAAACCTTCATTGAGGAGTATCTTAGATATTGCTGTGGGTGGAGTACTTATGGCTAAGACAAGTGATCCAGCTTATGAATTGTTTAAGGAGATGGCTACTAACAGTTACCAATGGCCAGTTGAAAGAGTCATACTAAGAAAGGCAGCTAGAGTTGTAGAGGTTGATCAACTAGCCACTATGCAAGCTCAAATAACTAATCTTTCTAATCAAATCAATGCCATGAATTGCAATGTCATCTTTTCACCAACAATACAAATGACCTCTTATGAGCATTATGGAGGAGGTGGTTATATGAGTATCGATTACCAAGTTGGTAACCCATTTACTTCTTTAAATGTCAAGTAAGTAAACCTTATGGGAAATTTCAATGGTAAACAACACAACAATCATTATTCCAATTCTTACAATCCTAGTTGGAGAAACCATCCGAATTTTTCTTAGAATGGGAATAATGCCTTATAGCACCCCCCCCCCCCCCCCCCTCCATGTTTTTAAGCACAATAACAATAAGATAAAAAATTAGGTTTGGAGGTCATGATGGAGAACTGTATTGTCAAAACCTATAAGAGAATGGATGCACAAGATTAAGCTTTGAATAGGTTGGATACTAAAGTTGATCAATTTGGTAAACATCATTCTTTATCTATTCATGCATTAAAAGTGCAAATGGGATAATTGGCAATTTCTATATCATCAAGGCAAATGGGAAATTTACCCTCTAGATTGGAGGTAAATCTTAAGGATCATGTTAAAGGCATCACTTTAAGAAGTGGAAAAGTGGTAAAATGTAGAGTTAATGAGCCTAAAGAACAAAAAAAAATGGAGATGCAACTCAAATGAAGCCTAAAGAGGAATCACATAATGCAAAGGAAGAAGAAGCTTACTATCCACCACCAATAGTTTAACCTTATGTGCCTCCTATTACATTTCCTTAAAGATTGAAGAGTAAAAAAGGTGACAAAACAACTAAAGAGTTATCAAAATTCCTTGATGTTTTTAAGAAAATTCATATTAACACATAATGGAACATGTTCATACTTTACACATGGTCTAATGCAGTCTATAATGTCATCAAAATAAATGATGCATCTCAGGGTGAGCAAGTTTCAACATGTTAAGAATCATTTAGGATGAAGGGCAATATCTCCTCACCCATAATATATTTGGCAAAAATGTTTTATAGGAATATAGGTGAGAATAACTATATAACTTTAATACTTTACACATCACCTAATTCCCATTCTATGGCCATCAAATTATGGGTAAATAGAATCAATAAGTTGAGCAGGTTTCATCAAGTTTAAGGTCAGTCACAATCAAATAATAATTTCTCTTTCCACACAACAAATTAAGTATAACTATTTTATAGGAACTTAAAGGGTATATAAACCTACAACTTTTATATTTTAAACTTTGTCTAAATCAACACATAAAGTCATCAAAATATGTTAAAAGTACCAGGCTAAGGAGGTATCAATAAGTTATGAGCTAGTCCTAATGAAGTAGCCATAACTCTTCACACACACCATATTAATCAAAACTATTTTACAAGCATTTAGATGAGGTATAAATATACAAATTTTATGGTTTAAACTTTTCCTAATTCTTCTTCAAGGGTTATGAAATCATGGGTGCAACAATATACTCTAACAACAAAACCAACACAACTAGCTTTTGTCTCTCTCAAGCTTCAACTTCCATACATGAGCTCTACCTATAATTACTCAATAATTCTTGCTAATTATGCATGTTTAAAATGTTATAAGGGAGGAATTTCACATGGGAAGAAGGTAAAATCACTTAATTCTTTTGTCAAAACTAGAAAAGCTTAGGGTTTCTTCCTAGCTAGCTTAATTTTCTTCTTCTTCTTCTTCTTCTTCTTCTCTTCTCCTTTTTTTCCTTCTTTCTTAGATATCTCTTTCTTTCGCTAAGCTTCACATTTTACCTCTCTAATTTGCTCATAAAGGAAAAAAAATTTACTTTGAATACCTACTCTAATAAGACAAAATCATGGTGGCTTACTACCATTGGTTAGAAGTTTAACTATTTTAATCCATCTTCTTCACTCTTTCATCATCTCTATCCCTCTAATAATTCCCATTGGTTCCTTATACTTATAATAAGTACAAAATCAACATTATTTAAGAAATTATAACATGCACACAATGTATGATAATTTGTCATACAACTATGCAAAAATCACATCTATGTTCAAGTGCCCCAAATATAATGGTGTAAGTGTTATCACCATGCTTGTCAAATGCACATATCTAAGTGATCACTTATGTAATGCATATGTTCATGTGGGATTGAAAATCATTGATGCAATGGGTGTATTCATGTGAGACTGCTAATGAATGAGGATAGGGATGTTACATTTTCTTGCCCTCTTTTAAAGAATTTCATCCTTAAAATTGAATACTTGTAAAAAAATATGGATATTGTCATTTCATGTTCTCTTCGATTTCCCATATGGCCTCTTCTTGTGAGTGGTTTCTTTATAACACCTTAACTATAGGGATTTCTTGATTTCTTAATGGTTTGTCTTATAACCAATGATTTTCATTAGTTCTTCAATATAACTTATACCATCTATAATTGCTATTGCTAGATCCCTAAGTATATATATAAGATTGGATTGATGCTTTCTAAGCATACTCATATGAAATACATCATGAATTTGAGCCATCTATGGTTGTAGTGCTAACCTATAAGCTAAAGGACCAATTCTTTCTAAGATCTCATATGACCTTATGTATCGAGGACTTAGTTTCCCTTTTTTGCCAAATAGAATTCTTCCTTGCCATGGTGAAACTCGAAGGAACACTTTGGCTCCCACTTCATATTCCATTTTCCTTCTATGTTGGTCTACATAACTCTTTTTCATATCTTGCGCTACTTTAGGTTTGCTCTTGATTACTTTTACCTTGTCCATAGTGTCTTGCACTAATTTTGGCTCTTTTAAAATACACATCCCTTCTTCATCCTAATAGAAAGGACTTCAACATTTTCTTCTATATAAATATGGTACCATTTATATACTATTATGATAATAATTATTATAAGTAAATTCAATCAAGGCTATATATTCATCCTATGCACCTTTGAACTCTATCACACAAGCTTGAAGCATGTCTTCAAGTGTTTGAATTGTCCTTTCTAATTATCCATCTTTCTAAGGGTGAAAAGCAGTATTGAAACTCATCTTGGTACCCAAAACCTATTACAAACAAACCTAAAATTGAGATGTAAATCATAGATCTCTATTTGATACAATAGACACTAGAATGCCATGTAATATGATAATTTTATCCGTAAATTTCTTGGCCAAGTACTTAAATGAACTACCCCATCGAATAGGTAAAAAGTAAGCTAATTTAGTTATTTAATCAATGATCTCCCATGTAGCATCATTCTTCTTTATAGTTTTTGGTAACCCATATACAATGTCCATGGTTATTCTTTCCCATTTCCATAGCAAAATCATCAATGGTTTCAATTTTCCCATCGGTTCTTAATGTTTTATTTTGATATGCCGATAAGTTTAACATTTTAAACCATAGGCTACCACATCTTTCTTCATTTTAGGCCACTAGAAATGAGATTGCTACATTTTCATCATTTCTTGAGGCATGGCATATAGAGCATTATGTGCCTCTTTTAGGATTTCTCTATACATTCCATGGGTGATACTCAATTGTAAAATAATAATCTTTTAGCAAATTTGACCCCCCCACCTTTGTCTCATGTTTAATTCTTTCTGACTCAACAAATACTTCATGTTCTCATGATCTATAAATATCTAAAAAAATTCTCCATACAAGTAATGCCTCTATATTTTTCAAAGCAAACACAACAACTACAAGTTCTAAGTCATGCACTGGATAAGCTAATTCATAAAGCTTTAATTGTTTAGATGCATATGCAATCACCTTACCATGTTGCATTAAAACACATCCCAAGCCTTAAGAGAGGCATTGTTATAAGCTACAAATCCTTCATTACTTATATGAATGGCTAACATTATAACAAATGTCAATCTATTTTTTAATTCATCAAAGTTCTTTTGACATGCTTTAGACCAGTGAAATGTTATAGTTTTTTTGAAGTAAATTAGTCAAAGGAGGAGTTATAAGTGAAAATCCTTCAAAAAATTGATGATATACCCAACTAGTCTGTTGGCCCTTGGCACCAAGAAGGAGGGGATTGAATTGGTGTATAAAAATTAAAACAATATGGTAAGAAAGAAAATTTATAGAATGGAGACACAAGATTTATAGGGTTCGGGTATAATTGACCCTACGTCCACTCCCTAATTCTCAGCAATTGGGTGTTCCACTATCTTCCAATGGTGTTTTCAAGCTCACACCAAACTTTTACACTTGTGTTTTGAAGGCTCACACAACAACCTTTACACTTGTGTTTTAGAGGCTTACACAATAACCTTTACACTTGTGTTTTTAAGGCTCACTCAACAACTTCTCTTAGTGTTTTTATAGGGTCACACTATAATTTTTAAAAAATAGTGTTTATGCTCACACCAAATAATCACCTAAAGAAGAGAAAAGATTAAGTAGCAAAATTATAAGAGTTTGGGTTACAAATTAATGAATTCTCTTACATTTGCATATGTTTGGTGAGGTATTTATAGTCTCTACCCACCAAAGAGACG
Source organism: Omphalea diandra (assembly GCA_949677035.1). Classification (NCBI taxonomy): domain Eukaryota; kingdom Viridiplantae; phylum Streptophyta; class Magnoliopsida; order Malpighiales; family Euphorbiaceae; genus Omphalea; species Omphalea diandra. The sequence goes on along the minus strand of CATIWR010016281.1, from coordinate 26,843 downwards.
TTGCAATAAAACTAGTAGCAAATCTTCAAAGTATGCTAGATAGATTTTTGCATTAAATGCTTGTCAGGATTCATTCGCGGTGGCTACTACTCTTTTGCAATAGCGATTTTCCAATTTCCATACATGAGCCAAAACTTACAGTGTAAAACCCCATTTGTGGCTAATGGTTAGTCTACGTGTCATCTTACCATTGGTTCACCAAGAAAATATAGTTGTTGCCTTTCACCTGCTCATAAAAGTAGCGATCGCGATTTTCCTTACACAGGTCGCGACTCAGGACACGAAATTGTCTGCAAAAAATGTTCATCTTCTTCCTCATGATTCATAGTCGCTACCTATAAGTTGACATCGCGATTTTTATCTTCTAACGGTCACCTGGGGCACTTGTCAAGTTGTGGTTATGGACTTGATTCCCTCTTAAGTTACTTCAAATTTCGCGATCGTAACTGAGGCGTGACACTCACCGCGAATTCGTTTGTGACTTTGGCTCTCCTTTCATTGAATTAGTAGCGGTAGAGAAGTGGGTCGCGAATCCATTTGTCCAATTTGTCAACATGCCTTAGTCTAGTTCGCAGTCGCAATTTATGAAGTTGCGGTCGTAAATTAGGAAGCACTTTGCTTTCTTTGAAGATTGAAGATTAAGGACTTCATCTAACTTCAAATATAAAGACTAACTAAAAATTGCAAAACAACACTTAATTGAATCATTAGAATTGATCAACCTCTTTTGTCAAGATCAATAGTGATTTAAGACTTAGGATTAACCATCTGATTCCAACAATCTCCCTCTTTTTTATTTTGACAAGTTAAATTGATCCAAAGGGAAAATAATACAAAAATATTAAGTTGGAGTGAAGTTAAGGTAAAATTTCAATGAATAATACTTAAGGTAAACATTTCCTAAGTATGACATTCAAGCATTGAAAGAACTTAAGTATGAAGTTATGATGCTCCCCCTCAACTTATGCTATAAATTTCAAGTTATTATTTTCTTCCCCTTAATCTTAAGTTATTACTATCTATCGCCCTTTGGCAAGATCAAAAAGAGGGTAAAAGAGGGTGAAAGAGGGAAAGGAAAATAAGCATAAGTATACATAAGGAGCAAAATAAGAATGCAATATAAAGATAAAATTCATCAATCACATAAGATAATGATTTGCAAAGAGACAACTTGTTTATATATATCACTATGGGATCACACAAGTTTGAAACATAAACAAAAGCAAGAAAAATATAAAGGATTCCTAATCTAGAGAGTAGGAGAATCATCATCATCTCTGGAAGATGTTTCCTCTTGCTCTTGTGTTGCTCCTTCGACTTCATCCCTATCCTCAACTTCTTGCCATCTCCATTTTGCGTATCTTCAAATTCGATGAAGTTTGAAAGATGACAAGAAGGAACCCCTAGTTTTTATTGAAGATCCACCATATCACTGTGAAGATGTGATAGAAATAGGAATCTCCTATTCATCATCCTCGTCAATTTATCCAATTTGCGATCAATGGAGGTAAGAGACAACTTAGTCTTTGGTTTTAATTGAGGAGGAGGGACTTGAATTGTGCCTTCTTCAATGTAGAGCCACTTCCTTTTTGAAGCTTATGAGGTTTCCATCTTCTTTGCTCCTATTGCCCCAAGGGTATACGCATAGGTGTTCGGATGAATAGCCTTGGTGTTTATAAGGTAGGTGAGATTTAGGAAGTTTTAGGATGGTAGAAGTTTCTTAGTGAGGAATTTTTCTTTTTCCTCATCAAGGGCTCCAACAAAACAGTATATGGCAATGATATGTGAAGGCAACAAAAATTGGCTTTTGGGTTTGGTACTCATGTCAATCAATTGATCCACAAGGTATTGGCTAGTTTGGATGGGTTTATTTTTGACAAGGCAAAAAAGAAATGTCAAGTCTTTTTGGGACACTTTCTTATTACCATCACCTCTTGCATTTACGAAAAAGGTGATGATACGGTGGAGTATCCAAAAGGGTAGGGATTTGATATGTTTAGATAAAGAAGAGTGGGGGTTGTGTTTGGTTTCAATGGAGATTTCTAACCAAAATTTGAAATAGATAACATTAAGTATGGAGATTATGAAGGGGATGTTTTCTCCGACTTATAAATTAAACAAAGAATAGAGTTGGTCGAAGGCAATGTAAAAAGGGTTGCCAAAGGCTCGAAACACTAACTCATATTGCCCTGCTATTGAAACGGCTTTTCGACTCAATTATACGGTGTACATAAACTCTTGCACAACCTCTTCGTAATTGGGTTCATCTTAGAAGATGAACTCATTCCAGCCCAGATTTGAGAGGAAAGCTCGTATTTCAGCATTGATACCTAAGGTTTCCAGCATAAAAGTTGAGGATATCTTGTTTGGAAGAATGATCTTGGAAGAGTTAGCTTTGAACCTATCTTTTTCTTCCTTGGTAACACCTTTCATGAGATGGAGGCCAGGGGGTACAGAGCCCTTTGTCTACTCTAGAAAACTTCTTTGGAGCCATAGCAATAGAATAAGAGGGTTTGGGAGAATTTTAGAAAGATTTGAGAGAGTGAAGATGTGTGGAATAGTAGTGAGAATGTCACTATTGAATGGTGTATAGCCTTTGAAGGGGTGTAAAAACAGCTATAAACTAACTAGAAATAAATTAATGAAGAGTTGGCAATGGTTGGCAAGCAAATCACTTAAATGTCTAGGCGATTACTCTAATTCACATCTGCAAATTCATGAGTTGCGACTGCGAATTCCGCAAAATGTAATGGATAAATTTTACTCCGGAATACGCGCCTTAATGATTAAAAATTTGAAAATTTGACCAAAATTTCTAATGGAGCAAAAATTTCTCGATCAAAATTGATGTTTGACAGCCGAGTGAAATTGACTTGTAATTTGCGACCATAAAGGAAGGATAGTGACCGCGAATTATGAGTCAACAATGAAAAATAGTTGAATTTTGAAAAAGCTTGTGATCGACTTAACTATATCAACCACAAATATCACAAATCAATAAATATCAATACACATAGCAATATCACATATAAAAATTTTCACTTTAGGGAACTTCTATCAAGCATTCCCAATTCTCTCTTAATGAAGTTCATCCTTTCTTCATTTAAAGGTTTAGTGAAAATATATGCAAGTTGATGATTTTTGTCAATAAATTCTAACATAACATCACCCCTCTTGCACATGATCTCTTAGAAAAAGATGTATAATATCTATGTGTTTGCTCCTAGAGTGTTGGATGGGATTTTTAGAGAGATTAATAGCACTTGTGTTATCACATTTAATAGGAATGTGATCGATCACTTTGCCAAAATCCTTTAATTGTTGTTTCATTAAAAGGACTTGGGTGCAATAATAACTCGCAGCCACATGCTCGGCTTCCACGGTGGATAAGGCAACCGACACTTGCTTTTTACTGAACCAAGAAACTAGGCATTCACCTATAAATTGGCAAGTTCTGGAAGTGCTTTTTCTATCTAATAAGCTACCTGCATAATCCGCATCTGAATATCCTATGAGACTAAAGGAAGAATTCTTAGGATACCATAACCCTAAGTGAATTATGCCATGCAAATATTTAAAAATCCTCTTGATAGCATTCAAATGAGACTCTCTAGGAGAGGATTGAAACCTAGCATACATACAAACACTAAACATGTTATCTGGCCTAGAAGTAGTAAGATAAAGCAGAGATCCGATCTTACCTTGATATCTTTTTTCATCTACTGTTTTGCCTGATTCGTCTTTATCTAGCTTAATGGTACCACTCATTAGAGTTTTTGCTACCTTGTAACCATCCATGCCAAATTTCTTGAGTATCTCCCTTGTGTATTTGGCTTGGTTGATGAAGATCCGTTCCTTAGATTGCTTAATTTGTAGACCGAGAAAGAACTTGAGCTCTCCCATCATGCTCATTTCAAATTCCCTAGTCATACACTTAGCAAATCCTCACAAAGAGATTCATTAGTAGCACCAAAAATGATATTATCAACATAGATTTGAACAATTAATGTGTCATGTTTATGCTTTTTAACAAAAAGTGTGGTACCCACCTTTTCTTTTTCAAAATCATGTTTCAAGAGAAATGAATTGAGCCTTTCATGCCAAGCTCTTGGAGCTTGTTTCAAACCATATAAGGCTTTGTTCAACTTAAAAATATGATTTGGAAAACAATGTGACTTAAAACTAGGAAGTTGTTCAACATAGACTTCCTCCTTAATGATGCCATTCAAAAATGCACTTTTCACATCCATTTGAAAAATTTTAAAATTCATATGACATGCAAAGGCTAAAAGAATCTTAATGGCCTCTAATCTTGCTACGGGGGTAAAAGTTTCATCATAGTCTATGTCTTCCACTTGGTTGAATCCTTTAGCAACCAATCTAACTTTGTTTCTAGTGATGAAACCTTGGTCATCTAACTTGTTCCTAAACACCCACTTACAACCTATAATTGGGTGTTCTTTAGGTCTAGGGATAAGTTCCCATACCTTGTTTCTCTCAAATTTGTTAAGTTCCTCTTGCATAGCAAGTACCCAACTCTCATCATCAATAGCCTCATCAATTGATTTTGGCTCAAGTTGAGAAACAAAAGCAAGATTATTATCTAAAATATTAAGTTGAGATCTAGTACTTACACCCTTAGATGTATCACCAATGATCAAGTCCTTGGGGTGATACTTGGAAAATCTCTAATCCTTGGGTACATCTTGGCTTGGTTCTACTTGTTGATGATGTTGGTCTTCATCTACTCTTGATGAATCACCTTCTTCTTTATCTTCTTTTCTTGTAGAATTTTCTAATTCCAACTTCTCAAAGTCACCTACAAGATCATCAACAAAAATACCTTTCCCAAGATCAAGTTTACTAGATTCATAAAAAACAACATTCATAGACTCTTCAATTACCATTGAACTTTTGTTAAAGACTCTATATGTTTTGCCTGAGGTGGAATATCCCAAGAAGATACCTTCATTGGTTTTTAAATCAAATTTCCCAAGATTATCCTTGGTGTTCAAAATATAGCACTTACATCCAAATTCTCTTAGGTATGATATCTTGGGTTTTCTACCATTCCATAGCTCATAGGATATTTTATTAAGAATGGGTCTTTTAAAAACTTTATTTGTAATATAACATGCAGTGTTAATAGCTTCGGCCCAAAAGTAATTTGGTAGAGAATACTCATTAAGCATAGTCCTAGCCATTTCCACCAATGTTCTATTTTTCCTCTCTACAATACCATTTTGTTTTGGTGTTCTAGCAGCTGAAAAATTATAAAAAAAACTCCATTCTTCAAGCAATAATTTTCAAAATACTCATTTTGGAATTTCTTTGCATGGTCACTTCTAATAGAAGATATGAAGTAACATTTTTTCATTTTGAACCCTTTTTGCAAAGCTTTTAAAAGCATCAATGAATCATTCTTATGAGCTAGAAAAGATACCTAAGTAAACCTAGAGTAGTCATCTACAAAGACTAGTGCATAGTGCTTTCCACCTAAGCTAGCATTTCTAGTGAGTCCTATCAAATACATATGAATAAGTTGAAGGGGTCTAGTTGAACTTATAACATTTTTGGCTTTGTGAGATACATGGTGTTGCTTCCAACCCATTTGGCATGAACCACATGTCTTGTCTTTAGAGAAGTTTAGCTTGGGAAGACCTTCCACTAACTTTCTTTTAGATAGGCTTTGAAGAAGATCCATGCTTGCATATCTAAACCTTTTATGCCACAACCAAGCTTCATTGCTCGTAGATATAAAACACTTAAAAAATTGGTTAGCCAAATTGTCTAAGTCCATTGAATAGGTATTGCCTTTCCTTTCACCCTTAAAAATAACCTTATCATCCACTAAAATGGTGACTCGGCATTCTCTAAGATCAAAGGTGACTTTGTTACCTTTGTCACACAATTGACTTACACTTAACAAATTATTTTGTAAGCCACTAACTAAAAGAACATTATCAATTAAAGAGCAACCATTCTTACCAATGGTTCCAATACCAATTACCTTACCTTTGGCATTGTTACCAAATGTGACATCTCTGCCATATTTTTCTTTTAATGCCATGAATAGCTTCCTATTTCCAGTCATATGCTTGGAACATCCATTATCCATATGTCAATTGCTTGATTTAGTGGCAGCCACAGCTTGGGTCCTTGGGGTTACAAGATGAAGGGTCCTCTAGCTTGAGGTGAGCCTTCCTAATATAATAATGAATATTAATGTGTTCAAATCTTATGCAATAATGACATTAGAGTTTGAACTTATGAGTCTTTCTCCTATGCATAAATTTAGTATGAGTAGGAGGTCTTCTCATACCTTGGTCATGTGAATGCATGCATGAACATGTATGATGAGCAAGAGTAGGGAATTTTTTATGAGAATGACCATGCTTTTTATTGTTTATATAAGCATGGTTAGCTCTTTGAGTCTTGGCTCTAGAGCTTGGGGGAGCCTTCCTTTTGCCCTTAGGCTTAGAAGGCTTAGTGCTATAAACACTTTTCTTACCAATTACCTCTACCCTTGAGGATTGAGGTTTTGAGGATCTAAACTTTTCTTACCAATTACCTCTACCCTTGAGGATTGAGGTTTTAAAGATCTAACAAATATAGTTTGAGAGGATGAGGGGGCTCCATTGAAGCCTATACCAAATCTAATTAGTGGAGGTCTTTGTGACACAATCAACATGTCTAAGGTTTCTTTTCCTTTATGGAACTTGGAGATTGAGGTTCTAAGCTCAATGACTTCTCCTTTTAGAGTGTCATTTTCCTTTCTAAGTGAAGCCATAGAAGAAGATGAAATAAAAAGATTATCCATTGATTTTTTGAGCTCATCATCAGATGCTCTCAATTCTCTTACAATGTCATTAAGGGATTTATATCCATCCTCTAGCTTTTGACATTTTCTTTTGTAAGATTTCATTTGTGACTTGTATTTGTCACATCTTATGGTTAGAGCCTCCAGAAGCTTTTCATTAATCTCATCAAATTCAAAATCAGAATTAGAATGAGAAGAAGTACTTACCTTATTTGTAGAGTCTTATTATGCCATGAAGCAAATATTGGCAACTTCTCCTTATTCCCCTTCTTCACTTGAGCTATCATCCCAAGTGGCTGAAAAACTCTTCTTCTTCTCTTTGTCCCATTTCTTCTTCTTCTTCAATTTGGGACACTCATACTTGATGTGGAATTGTTTGCCACATTTATAGCAAGTGACATCGTTGGATTTCTCTCTTGGACTAAGTGTTGTCTTCTTGAAGCCTTTTCTTTCTTTTCTTCTTTTGATCAACTCCTTTGTCCTCCTTGAGAGCATTGCTAGCTCCTCTTCTTCCTTGTCACTTTCTTCATCATTTGAGGTAATTTCTACCTCTTTCTCCTTTGTTGAAGACTTAAGAGCCAAGGTTCTTCTTTCTTTTTCTAGTTTATCTCCTTGACCTCTTAGCTTCTTCATTTGTGCATCCTTTTGTAAGGCCAACTCATGAGTTAAGAGTTTGCCTATCAAGATGTTTGTTGGCATCTTTCCAATGTCCAGATTGGACTCTTAGATGTTGCCCACTCTAGCACCAAATTTATCTAAAGAAAGGGTTTTGAGGATTTTTATGTTTACCTCATAGTTTGTGAGTGTTCTTTTAAATTTCTTCATGTTGGTGACAGTAGATAGGAGCCTATTCGTCATTTCAGTGATGCTTTCATTGTCCTTCATCATGAATAGCTCCCATTCGGTTACGTACATCTCCAACCAGCTTGACTTTACTAGAGTTATGCCTTCATGATAATTTTCAAGTGTCTTCCAAATGGCATGTGTTGTTTGACAATGTTGAACTCTTCCAATCTCTTTTCTAGAGAGAGAGAGAGAGCGTATAAGAATGGTCATTGCCCTTTTGTTTTTGCCATTTGATCTCTGGTGAGCTTCAACCCATTCTTCTTTTAGGATAAGTTATTTAATTCCATTCACTAGGGTGGCTTCCATTCTTTTACCACCACATTCCAAAGGTCCACCACATCTATGTCAAGATAGAATCCCATTCTATACTTCCAATAAGTATAATCGATTCCATCAAAGTGAGGCTTGAGGTATGAGTGGATTCCCTCTTATGCCATGATCTTTTACTCAATAATAAAGGTTTGTTTGAGTGTTTAGGCTTTGATACAACTTGTTGTCCATTGGCACCAAGAAGGAGGGGCCAAGAGGGTTGAATTGGTGTATAAAAATTAAAACAAGATGGTAAGAAAGAAAATTTATAGAATTGAGACACAAGATTTATAGTGGTTCGAGTATAATTGACCCTGTGTCTACTCTCTAATTCTCAGCAATTAGGTGTTCCACTATCTTCCAATGGTGTTTTCAAGCTCACACCAAACTTTTACACTTGTGTTTTAAAGGCTTACACAACAACATTTACACTTGGGTTTTTAAGGCTCACACAACAACCTCTCTTAGTGTTTTTATAGGCTCACACTACAACCTTTGCAAAATGGTGTTTATGCTCACACCAAACAATCACTTAAAGAAAAGAAAAGATTGAGTAGCAAAATTGTAAGAGTTTGGATTACAAATTAATGAATTCTCTTATATTTACATCTATTTGGTGAGGTATTTATAGCCTCTACCCACCAAAGAGACATTGCAATAAAATTGGTAGCAAGTCTTCAAAGTATATTAGACAGATTTTTGCATTAAATGCTTGTTACGATTCGATCGCGGTAGCTACTACTCTTTCACAGTAGTGATTTTTCAATTTCCATATGGGAGCCAAAACTTGTAGTGAAAAACTATGTTTGTGTCTAATAGCTAGTCTATGTGTCATCTTACCATTGGTTCACCAGGAAAATATAGTTGTTGTCTTTCACCTGCTCACAAAAGTAGCGGTCACAATTTTTCTTGTACAGGCTGTGATTGAGGATGCAAAATTATTTGCCAACAATGTTCATTTTCTTCCTCATGATTCGCGGTCACTACCCATAAGTTGCCATCGTGATTTTTGTCTTCCAACGGTCACCTGGGACACTTGTCAAGCTATGGTTGTGGACTTGATTCCCTCTTGAGTTACTTCAAATTTCGCGGTTGCTACTGAGGCATGACACTCAACATAAATTTGTCTGTGGCTTTGGCTCTCCTTTCTTTGAATTGGTCGCGGCAGAGAAGCAGGTCGCGAATTCATCTACCAATTTGTCAACATGCCTTAGTCTAGTTCGCAGTCGCAATTTATGAAGTTGCGGTCATGAATTAGGAGGCACTTTGCTTTCTTTGAAGATTAAGGACTTCATCCAACTTCAAATATAGAGACTAACTAAAAACTGGAAAACAACACTTAATTGAATCATTAGAATTGATCAATCTCCTTTATCAAGATCAAAAGTGGTTTAAGACTTACGATTAACCATCCTAGTCCAACATAGTCCTAAGAAACTTTAGACTTTTACAATATTCTTTACAATTTCCCATTTTACTATTGCTTCAATTTTGTTTAGATCCACCTCTATGCCCCTTTCAGAAACTACAAGTCTTAAAAATAACACATGATCAATCCAGAATTCATACTTGCTTAATTTAGTAGACAACTATTTTCTCTCAAAATTTGCTATACAATCCTTAAATGTTGTTTATTCTTCCCTTTGCTTATTGAATACATCAATACGTCATTAATGAACACAATCACAAATTTGTCTCAGTAAGGATGAAACACTTTGTTCATAAAAGCCATGAACATAGCTGGTGCATTAGTCAAACCAAATGGAATCACCAAAAATTAATAATACCCATACCAAGTTCAAAAAGCAATCTTCGGTACATCTTGGTTCGAAATTTTGATTTGATAATAACTTGATTTCAAGTGAATTTTAGAAAACACTTGTGCTCCTCACAACTAGTTAAACAAATCATCTACTTTTGGCAAAGGATATTTGTTTTTCACAGTAACCTAATTCAACTAAACATAATCAATACATAGCCTCATTATCCCATCTTTCTTTTTCACAAATAACACTAAAGCACCCCCAAGGTGACACACTAGGTCTGATGAAACCTTTTTCAAGTAGTTTTTGCAATTGAGTCTTCAATTCTCCCAACTCAACTGTAGTCATCATGTAAGGTGGAATAGATATTGGTGTTATTCCTAAAACTAACTCAGTTGTGAATTTTATCTCCCTATTAGGTCGAAAACTGGGTAAGTCAATTGGAAATACATATGAAAACTCATTTACCACTTGAATGTTCTTAAGTAATTTATTTATGAACCTTGTATCTAGTACATGTGCCAGATAAGCCTCACAACCACTTTTAATCATGTGAAAAGCCTTCATAGTAAAAACTAGACATGTATGTATAATTTGTCTTTCCCTTTGAAACCTAACCCTTGCTTGATTTAGAGATTTCAAAACAGCTTTCTTAATAAAACAATTCACTATTGCATGATATTTGGTCAACCAATCCATACCCAGTATCATATAAAATTCACAAAGTAACAATAGTACTATATCAAGATTCAAGTTAGTGTAATCAATGCGAATCACACAATCATGACATACCTTAACTGTAATCATCACATCTCTCAAAGGAGTATTCACACATAGGTTAAAACCTAAAGGTTGATGCTTACTACACAATTGGGATGTCATGTTCAATGAAATAAATGAATGTACAAAGCTAGGATTAACTACTACATTAACTTCTAAATCATGGACAAAAATTTTACCAGTGATCACTTTTAGAGTAATGATAGCATCTTGCCTCAATATGCAAATACTCTAGCCTGTATTTATAGTTTAAAACTCTGACCTTCTAAATTGCTCATACCCTGCCTAATTGTAGTTACTCTATTTCTTCCTCGGCCCCTACCAAAAGATACTCTAACTCCAATTGCTTTTGAAACTTAAACTATGGATTTTGATATAGCTCTGCCTTTACCTCCTTCTAACATTATAAATCTTTCAAGACAATCTTTAAACATATAATCAAAAGACTTATAAAAGTAAAACCTACCAATCAGTTTCTAACATTCAGCCATATATTGCCTTTCACAATGTAGACATGAGTGTCATTGTTGCATGGCTTGGCCTTGACTTCTTCTTCCATAAGATGAAACTCCTAACACCTTACATCTCCAACTAGAGTAACCGCCCCTTACACTAAACTCTGATGGCATATAGTCTCCACGTTTACCTTTCTTTCTACTAAAATCTCTTATAAACTCAGTAGGCCCCTTTTTTACTCATTACTTTATCCATTATTTTTCTAATTTTTCCACCTTGATTGCAGCAACTTTTACCTTGGTGTAACTCTTAAGATCTTTAGCTCTGATCTTCTTTTGATCTTTTATCTTAGTCCCTCTTCAAACTTTTGACATTTATCTTTGTCAATTGTTACCATGAAGGATGAATAATGAGATAATTGATTAAACTTTTCCTTATACTCAGCTAAAGTCATCTCCTCCTATTTTAGATTTAGAATTCTCTTTTTGTGTCATCTTATATGCTTTTATCATGTAATTTATTATTAAACTCATAAAAAAAATCTCCTATGTAAGAATTGGGGGCTGGACATAAATGGTTTCCCACCAATTATATGCACCCCCTATAATAATGACAATGCAAAATCAAAATTTTTTTCTTGTGTGTATTTCATCAAATTCAAAACTCTTTATGTTCTTTTTGGCCATGTCTCTACCACTGTTGGATTTATGGCACTACTTAAGTGAACTGCACCTTATTTTCTCAATTTGTCATAGTGAACTGTACCTTATTTTCTTAATTTATCATACTTCTTTCTCTTTGATTTTCTAGACCCTACACTATGTTTTAACAATTCTATGTTATGGTTTCTGATGAGGTATGTGTTATGCATAAAAATATGTAGGAGATCTAACTCTACCAATAGGTTGATCACTTGATAGTTGGTATGATGCTTCTATACAATGCAAATTGGCTAACTCCTCTCTCCTTGGTGAGTCATGGGTACTACCATGACTACCCTCTAGTAATGCCCTCTAGACCTATAAGACTATATTATATGATAATACATAACTATGCAAAATTATATCATCTTTATATCTAAATCCTTATAAAACCTATCCCAGCTCTGATACTAAAAATTGTAACACCAATTTTCATTTATTGACTATGGCATTCATGTCCAGGAATTCAAATGTATAAAGGTTAACATATCATTCATGCATAACTAAAAAGGCATGTCAATTTCCTTACACAATGCATGTATATGTTAAATACAACCCATTTAATGTTGGTGACCCCAAACTAATGTCGATGTAGGTATATATACATGACAGAATGAGAGAAATAGTTGGAATTCAACCGACGAGTTGTGCTCATAAGCAAAACTTTCTGCTCTAAATAACCCACTCATTATGCTTCATTGTTTGAAAAAAAAAATTGTGATTTTGCTAGTTGCAACTCAATGAATAAAAATAATAATAAGATTCTAATGCCATAATCAACATTAAATTATTAACTTATGCAAGTGCAAATGCAATATTTTGATTGATTTTGTCATGACTTTGTAAGGCAAACAATGCTTTCAAGAATTCATCTGATTCAAGTGACATTTCATTTGTTGGCCAGCATATAACATGTGATTCATTTGATCAATAACAAATGATTTGTAAGTGTATGACAAGTCAGTCACAACATTCATTTAGTTCCATATGCAAATGTTCATTCACAATAGTATAGCAAGTAATCATTAAGATCATATAATTCTCAATTAACTTATATTCACATGTGTAATATCATAATTCAATCACATACACACATAATAGAGCTCAATCATATCTTAAAATCACACACACACACACACACACACACACACACACATATATATATTTATATATCAGAATCAAATTATGGCTTTTACTCACATTTGATGCAACCAATGATTGATTTAAACTTCCTTCTTGAGCTTCCTCAATGTGTTGAGATCCTAACATTTGATGCATACATGATTGTAAATATGTCAAAATGAGTTTGAAGGTGTGGTATGCAACTATGGTCATGTTCCAAACAAGTGAACCTAATATTTATTCTGGTATGCAACTATGGTCATGTTCCAAGCAAGTGGACCTAGTATTTATCCTGGTATGCAACTATGGTCATGTTCCAAGCAAGTGGATCTAGTATTTATCCTTATTATTCTTGTATGGTAGCCTGACCTTGCTACACTCTCACTACAATAACTCTAGTTATATTTATGCAAATGACTTGACTCTTTTTTTCTGCATAAACTAGATGCATAATGATACAACATATTCAAAGTCAAGGTCAATATAAGACAAAAACTATGGTGAATTTTTGAATTTTGCCCTATTTCAATGTGACCACAGTTTGATGAGGTCTTATAATCTTAGCCATATCTCTAACTATATAAATAAAATTGAAAAAATAATTTTCTAAAAGTTATAAAACACATAATGTAACATGTTTTACACAATGTCTAATTCAATCTATAATGTCATCAAAATAAATGATAAATCTCAGGGTGATAAAGTTTCAACATGTTTAGAATCTGTCATAATAAAGGGCAATATCCTTACCCATAATTTATTTGGAAAAACTATTTTATAAGCATATAGATGAGACAAAATGCTTTGTACAACACTCAATTCGCATTTTATGCCCATCAAATTCTAGATAAACAGAATTAATAGGTTGAACAAGTTTCATCAAGTTCAGGGTCTCTCACAATCAAAAAACAATATCTCTTTCCACTCAAAAATTAAGCAAAACTGTTTTATAGACACTGAGATAGGATATAAATCTATAACTTTCATATTTTAAACTTTGTCTAAATCAACACATAAAGTCATCAAAATAAATGGTGAAGGGTGATCAAGTTTCAACATGTTGAAAATCTATCATGATGAAGGGCATATATCTATACCCATAATTTATTTGGAAAAAATATTTTATAGGCATATAAGTGAGACATAAATCTATAACTTTCATTCTTTATACATCACCTAATTCTTGTTATATGGCCATCAAATTCTAGGAAAATAGAATCAATAGTTTGAGCAGGTTTCATTAAGTTTAGGTCAATTACAATTAAAGAGCATTATCTCTTTCCACACAATAAATTAAGCAAAACTATTTAATAAGAACTTAGAAAGGATATGCACCTACAACTTTTATATTTTAAGGTTTGTCCACATTAGCACATAAAGTCATCAAAATATGTGAAAAATGCCAGACTAAAGAGGTGTCAATAGGTTATGAACCAGTCATAATGAAAGAGTCATGGCTCTTTACATATAACATATTAAACAAAACTATTTAACATGAATTTAAATGAGGTATAAATATACAAATTTTATGGTTTACCCTTTCCCTAATTCCTCTTCTATAGTTATGAAATCATGGTTGCAACTATCTGCTCTAACAATGAAACCAACACAATTAGCTATTATTTCTCTCAAACTTTAACTTTTATACATGAGCTCCACCTATAATTACTCCATAATTCTTACTAATGTTGCATGTTTAAAATGTTATGAGGGAGGAATTTCATATGCGGAGAACATAAAATCACTTACCCCTTTTCCCAAAATTAGAAAAGCTTAGGGGTTCTTGCTAACTAGCTTACTTTTCTTCTTCTTCTTCTTCTTCTTCTTCTGTATTTCTTAGCTCTCTCTTTTTTTGTTGCCCCTTACATTTTTTTTCCTCTTTAATATGCTCCTAAATGAAGAGAAATTCAATTTATACACTACTTAATAAGATAAAATCAAGGCAGCTTACTAGAATTGGTTAGAAGTTCAAAATTTCTCTTTTAGTCCATCTTCTTCAATCCTTCATCACCTTCATCCCTCTAATAATTCTTATATACTCTTTATACTTCTAATAAGTACTAAATCACACAACATATGATAAATCATCATGTAATTATACAAACATCACATTTATATTCAAGTGCCCTAAATGCAATAGTGCAAATGTTTTCGTTATGCTTATCAAATGCATATATCTAAGTGATCAATTTTGTAATGCATATGTTTTTGTGGGATTGCAAATCACTTATACAATATGTGTATTCATGTTATAATGCTAATGAATGAGGATAGAGATGCTACAACTTAAGTCTCACATTTAGAGAATTCATCAGTTTATCTAAAGAGTATACCTAGTGTAGATGGTGAAGTATGGAGGCTAAATCAATGCAATAGACTATTAATAATAATGATAACACTATAAAAGTGAACTAAAGATTCTACACAAAGTCAATTTTGAGTTCCTAGTGGAGTCACCATTATGAGTGCCTTGATTTTCAAGGTTGCGCTTGCACAAATAGAATCTTGCTTGCAACTGTTAATTTTTATTGACCATCGAAGAGTCAAGAGGATGGGATTCATATGTTGGTATAACCCTAAGTTATGGCATATGTTTTAGGATCATAAAGGGACCCTAAGTTATGGCACATGTTTTAGGATCATCAGGGGATCCTTTTGAAGGCCTCTTAAGTTTTAAAGTCTTTATTGATGAACAAGTAGTCAATAGAGGACTAAGGCGAGGCAATACGTTGGTATTACCTTAATTGGAGTAGAGTTGCCACCTAACTTTGGTCAAGATAAAATTTTGAGTGAAAATGGGTTATAAACGTAATAAGACCATTATAAGGTCATATCTATCTTCACCCCACTGAAGATCAAGTTAAAGAATTGGATATAACATGGAGAAAAGGTTAGGCACTTCAAACCATTGGAATTTAAGGATTAGGCCTTCCGACATCTTTGGTTCACATTTATAATTTTAACTATATATTAATTAGTCCAATTAATAGTCTTAAAACATTCATCTAAAAAGTTATAAACCAAGCACATTATTAACAAATCAAACCATTCACTATAGGGAGAGGGATTTATGTGTAACTCCTACTGAATATTAGCATGCAATAGCATCAAAACATATCAAATATTCAAAAAAAAAAAGCTTTTTAATCTATCAAAAGAAAACACATGTTACTGCTAATCCAATATCAAAATGAAGACTTAAGCTACCCTGTCAACTATGACAACTGCTCTCCATCACATCTAAAGGTCTTGAACATATCTAACTCCAAGTCAAAGGACCTAAGCATTCCTCTATGTCCATTATCCATGTATTAGTAATAAAGAAATATGATGGAACAATTATCAAACATAAATAGAGCACGACATGAATAACATTGACCATAATGCATGAAACTCATAAAAATGCACATTAAGGATTAAGAAGAGACCTTGGGCAAGGATCAAGTTACCAACTTAGATTCTTAGGATCATTGGATCCTTATCTAAGATTGCTTCAAACTAGCTTCATGCATTAAGGACCTCTTCAAAGCACCTATAGCCATTAATTAGGGCTAAGGTACAATAGAAAATGAAGAAACATCCAAAAAACATACTTAAGTCCAAGAAAGTACACATAGTCAACCAATAATAAAAGAAAGCAAAATAAAAGGTCCTAAGGCAGCAAGCTCTCTCTTCATCAATCATATGAACACCAAAATAAGGTGGAGAGCATGTGCAAGCTAACAAGTTTGTAACTCCTTTCCATGGTAAAAAAATCAAATACTAAAAGCGACTCTTAAACACAAATACTTATTAAGATAAGATGGAATCAAAGTGTCATAAGGAATTGAAATCCCTCTCCTCTTCATGTCCCTTATAACATTTTAGCAAAGCATATAAAAAGAGTGAAAAACAAACATAATTCTAGAACTTGAAAAAATATCAAACAAGCCCCATTCTTTATCATTGATCCTTTTATATAAAGGAGATGGATCATGGGTAATATGACCTATCCATCTCCATTATTAGATCTTAGAAGAAAGCCCTAAGAAATCCTAAACCTAAAAAGAAAAAAAAAAAGGAAGAAAAGATAATAGTCTATTAATTTCAATCAAACTTGGCTATACAGACCAACTAGTGGTTTGTATAACTAACCCAGTGGTTTGTAAAATTATTGAGAAGTTTATATAGACATCTAGCATTATAACTCTTAGGAAATAAAATAAAAGAAGAAAAATGAGAAGGAGAAGAGAGATTTGAGTCTTGAATGTGTTTTTGGGTATGTCTTGCCCTTAAAGGCACTTAAATGAGTAAAATATCCTTCAAATGATAAGGAAACTATGAAAATATGTCATGAAAACTTAGTTTATATCTTGAATCTTTTATTAGTGGGTTAGGTTTTTAGATTTTCTATTAGTTATAGGCATTTTAATGGTGTCATAGGTGTGTTTCAGTAGAGTAATATCAAGGTTCTCCAAGCCTCTCCCTCTTCCTCAATGGATAAGGAGGATGCACCTAAGCCAAAAAGCTCATGTTGCATTCAATCTTAAACCTCTAATAGAATGGATCAAAGAATCTTCTAGAGAATAGGGTTTCTAAATTGTCTGTACAGCCTTATGGATAGTTGTATAGAAATTAAGAGTCAAAGGTTAACTATTATAAAAGCTTCCCGCTATTAGAGTTTGGGACATGGTTTTATAGCAAATTAAATGGTTATACGGCTAAGTAGGTTAGTTGTATATCTAATAGAAGGCTTTCTCTTTCAAGTTCAAGTTTCAGTTTGATTTAAGGTTTCTTCCAAGCTTTTATTTCTTCCCTTTGTAATGTTTTCCCATATTTTTTAAGGATGATTCTAACAGTTTCTCCTCATTGGGCTTGTATTGTTAGGCCTAAATCCAATGCTCATAGTATGTCATTGAGGATAATGCCATATTTAAGTATGAAAGGAAGGATTATGCTAGTAGGCTTGGACCTATATTATGCTTACACCTATGTATAATCTTAAATAGACTAAAATTTTTTGAACTTTTATAAAAATCTTTAGTTTGTTTAGCTTTATTTAGTAATCACTATGAGTTATTATAAGAGATGATGCCATTCTTTTGATGTATATGAGATAAATGAGTTTTGAGTTAGTTATTAAGTTGTAAAGTGTAACTCATGAATCTAGGATAGTTTGAATTCAATAAGATAATATTATGCATGTATATTAAAGCAAGTAATTTAGCTAGTTATGGATAGATGTAATTGTATGAGATTAAATAAAAGATAAATTGCTATTATGCTTTGTTAATATTGATGAAGTAATATATAAGATACGATTTAGAATTGATTAAAGCAAAATCAAAGGAACAAGAATTATTTACTCTATTATTTTTAGGAGACTCAGTTATCGAGGATCTTCATGACCAATATCAATTTTAGCATAAAATGGCAAATTAAAAGCATGTGTATGTAAAGCACTTCAAATAAGACTTCAATTCAAGATTCAGTTCAATAATTCGAAAGATCACTTGATTAAGGAAGAAGAAGAATAGGAGATCTATCAATCGTCAATCTAGTTTGGAGAATCCTATTTTTTTCTCTTTATTTATTATTTCCTTATTTAAGATGTTGATTTTATTTTTAGATTTATCATGTTCTGTTAATGTCTTAGTCTAAAACTCTTATCTATGTTATTAATGTAGCCATGGAAGAGATTGAATGATTTATGATTTTAATGATAATGTTAGGATTTTATTCTTTTGTAAGTGAATGATTTTTTAATCTAATACTTGTATTGCCTAGATAAAATTTTATGATTTTTGTTTCTTTTATAGATTGAGAAATTATAAATTGAAAAAGACCTAAAATCAATCCCTTCAGGTTAATTGACGAGTAGAGATACCCACTTAACCTAGTGTTATCATTTAAAGGATTGGTGGATCTAAATAAGTGATTTTGTTTCTAATTCAAATTAAGAAATGGTTTTATGAAATAGAATTACAAAGTTAAATGACCATTTGAGAGAGAGGACCTAAAAACTATAGAGATAATCGATAGTTGCAATGTTTAATCCAACATTTCATTGGAAGAGTAATGATTTCATGACTTTCCATTGGTGATACCAAATTCCTTAGGCTATTTGATATAAGGTTTTCTTTCCCATTGCTTTTGTTTTTTTTTTCCGTTTCTGATTAGGTTTATTAATTTTCATTGCAGTAGTAGTTATTAGTTAAGATATCAAGTTATTATCATCAAATAAAAATAGAATCATCATATTTCAACACTTATTGCCCTTATCAGTATAGGACGATATCCACACTCACTATGCATTATTATTACTTGTACGATTTGTATACTTTCAATCATTGGCAAGCTAAATAATTATCAAAAGGAGACTTTTAAGGAGAGTATAAGTCTCTACTTCGAGAACAATAAATATGTTTTCTAAACCTATTATCATAACATCCCTTTAACATTTTAATTTCATATTCCCATTATTCTTAAGGGTGAACTAAAGGGATAATAAATCATCGTTTAAGTATACTAGCATATCATATAATATTTATGTATCACATGGCATCAACATTTTTTTTTCTAAACATATCAATGCATATGTCTTTTACCTAAAATAGCTTTTCTATACTTAGCCTATACACTTTAAAACCATGACACATAAATCTCTCACTTCACTTAGCTATATTTATCCTTAAGTCATTCCATCATACCTCCTTCTTGCTTCGGATGCCAGTATGGATGGTAAGCCCAAGGATCCACTTTAACTTCGAGGCCCAATCACTAAGGGGCAGTATAAGAAGTTCAAGGAAGTAATAAAAGCTTTTGTACAAAAGGAATTAACACTTGGACTGGCCTAAAAGCCTAAAATCATCAAGTTATGCATGTGGAGCAAGAAGCCCAAGTTGGACACGTTGAACATCAAGCCCATTCAAACATGATATAATGTGTAGAGACCATTAAACAAGCCTAACACCATTCAACCAAGATGAAAAGCCCAAGACAAGTTTTGAATAAGGAGATAAAGCCCACAAGTCAAAGATATTTCATTAATTTGCTTAGTTAGTATTATCTTCCTCTTCTCTTTAGAATTCTTACTATTGGTTGAATTTAGCTATCCTTTTTGTATTAAGATTATGTTTTATTTGTTCTTTCTTGTAAGAAACTCTAAATAATATATTTTGACCTAGATATTTTAGGTATGGTTGAATATGACTTGGCCAATCAAATTATTTGTTTTATTTTTCTTATTCTTTTAGGATTAGTAAAGTTAGCCAATCTTTAGGAAGGCCACTCATTGTGGTCAAATTCTCCTAAGCAAATTAGGATTTTTTTTGTTTATGCATTGTAAAGTCTATAAATAGCCTCTCATTTGGCCATCAAGAGAATTCAATGAATTACTATTTTTTTGGCATATTTGTTTTGTGACATTGATTTCACTTCTTAAGTTATTGAAAGGACTTGGTGAGAATATTGAGTGAATGCTTGATAGTTTCACAAACTTGTTGATTCTAATCTTAAATTAGCTTATTTAATTTAGGATTAGAATTAACATTACTTCTTATAACTTAAGTTGCTAGAAACAAGTTTTATAGTGGTCTAGTTAGGATTTGATAATCAAAATTCCATTGCTTAATTCTTAAAAGATTTGAAACTTATGGTTAAGTATATAGATAAGGATCTAAACCAACCTCATTTTTATCATTTGGTATCATATCCAAGGCTTTAAAATTAAGTAGGTATCCATTAAATTTGTTGTTCATTGTGTTTATCTTGTTCTTGCATTCAAAATCGCATATTACCTCTTCATTGAGATCAATTATGTTTCTTTCATTCTTTGTTATTCCAATCTATTTTCTTTGCTTTTCCATCATTAAAAAGGTTTATTTTATAATAAAAATCATTCTTACATCAATAACTCAATTTAGAATCTCATGTTTTGCAAAAATTCATGAAATTTAGAAAATTGCAAATGGCTTGATTTCTTTGTTTAATTTGGGTCTTTCTTCAAATTTTGTGTTCCGATCTATTTTCAATCATCAAATTAGTTTGTTTTATCATCATAAATCATGCTTTCATCATTAAAATCATATTAGAATTGCATGCTTTGCAAAATTTCCTTAAATTAAGAAACTTTGCAAAATAATTCATTTTCCTTGTCTAATTTGGATTTTCTTGTTTCTTTTCCTATTTTTTTCTTTGTTGATTAATCATTCTTGTGTCTTAAATTTCAGGTTAGAAATATTTGCCATAAGAAATTCCTAGAACTTAGGAACTTTGTCAAGATTTCCTGTAATTAAGGAACTTTGCAATTTCTTAGTTCTATTCAGTTTTTTCATTACTTTTCATTCAAATTCATTTATTCTTGTGTTCTAATCATTCCTTGGTGTTTCTAATGTGTCTAGGGCTAAGAAACCATCAAATTCAATGAGAAATTAAATTTTGTGATTAGCAATTCTCTTTCCTTTGATTTAGCTTCTACTTATTTCTTTTGCACTGTTAAGTTATTCTTCTGATTTCAATTCTATTTTTAGTTCAATTTTAAAAAAATAAAATCAAAATTTTTAAAAAAATACATAAAAAAAGAAAAAGAAAGAAAGAAAAAGAAGCTAGAATCACATTGATCTTATTTTACAATCTAAAGAAGCCAATTTTGAAATTTCAATTAGTATTTGGCCTAGACTCAATTTTTCATTAATTTTCAAGTTCAAAATCATTATTGCAACCTCTTAATTCCTTTTTGTTCTTCAAATTGTGATTAAGTGTATAAATTTGCTAAACTTGTTTTCTTTGCAGTCATTTGTATTATTTTGAATTCCTTTGTTTTTAAAGTCATTTTGAGTTTAGTTTTTGCTTTGTTTGTGACTTTATTGAGCTTAATTTGACATAAAGTAATCTTAGTTCTCAAAGAACTTACACTTTGCATTAGAGTTTTGGAGGTGATGGAAAGGAGGTTAATAACGATGAAGTAATGGAATGGAATAGAATGTAATGGAATGTTAATTATCTTTACATTGTTTGGGAGTTCTAAAAAAATAATATGGAGTTAAATGAAGCAATAACATTAACCTTGTTTAGGAGTTTTACAATGTGAGAGGAGAGTTAACTAAAAAAATATTAAATTGGCAATTATATCCAATATACAAAACATTGCCATAAAGTATTTAACCTCCATTAAATTCCCCTCCCATTAAAATTATACTCCTAAATAAGATTAATTATTTACACTCATTTCAATTACATCATTTAACCCTCATTAACCCATTCCCATGCAAGCCCTAAAAGAAAAGAAACTTGAAAGGTAAAAGGAAAGAAAGTTGAGCTTAAAAGAGGGTAAAAGCTTGTTTTAAGTTAAACACAAGTGCAAGTGCCATATATTGAGTGTAAACACATAAAGGAATGTTTTGTGAGGTTTTTTTTTTATTATTTGCTAACCATGGTAGATCGTCAAGAAGATTCAAGATTTTATGACCCTTATGCAACAAGAGTTGAAAGACATGAAAGAGCAAATTGGGAGAAACCAAAATGTCACATGTTCCAACATTACCCTAAATAATTCAAGGCTACTAAAGAATAGAAAGCTTGTACATGATGAGGGGGATGGCAAATGAATTGAGGAAAGTCCCTAAAGGTCTAGCAAATAATATGGCAATCTTAGTGGCACTAAGATGAAAATTCCTACTTTCCATGGCAAATGTGTTCCTAAAGCTTATTTATCTTGGACAAAGAAAGTAGATTTTGTATTTGATTGTCATAACTATGATGAGGAAAAGAAAGTTAAGCTTGTTACTATTAAATTTGTAGATTATTCTTGTATTTAGCGGAATCAAATTATGTATACTAGAAATAGGTACGGGGAAGACCCTACTTATACTTTGGTAAAGATGAAAAGGGTAATGAGAAAAAGAATTGCACCTGGCCATTACTATAGGGATTTGCATAGTAAATTGTAAAGGCTTGTACAAGGACAAAGAGTGTGGAAGAGTGTTATCAAGACATAGAGGTGACCATGATTATGGTCGAAATTAAAGAGTCCATGGAATAAACAATGGTCATATTTATTGGTAGGCTTAACAATGACATTGCAAAACAAGTGGAGTTGTACCCTTACAATGATTTAAAGGACTTGTACCATAACACCCTCAAATGGAGAAACAACTAAGGAGTAAGCCTTCTAGGCCCAATTTCACTTCTTCTTCTTAGACTAACAATCTTAAAAGTGGTGATAAGCCTAATAATATGCCCAAGCTAAACCACCTGAAAAGCAGGGAAGCCTAACAAGGTTGATCCAAGTTATTGGACTAGGTTTGTCAAACCGAAGTTAAGGCTTTTTTTTTTAACTTGACAATATAGATTAAAAGGCTTCAACATTTATTTGAAGTGTTTTTCGTATAGAATTTAATTTAAAAACTCATTAAAAGTTGAATGGAAGCAAAATTCTCTAAGGATCAAAACTTACTCTAAAATCGTGACTAAGACAAAGAGATAGTGACTGCTACCTAGAAAATTTTAGAGAACAAAACCTTCAGTCTATTTTGTGATGGGAATTGCATTAGGCCTCACGATCATAACTCTTAAAAGTTTTAAAAAAGTCCTTTAATAATCACTTGGGAAGCCAACTAATGAGTGCCACATGTTTAAGGAGACGTTAGAAGATTTAAAATTCACAATTACAACATTTAGTAGTGACCGCTATGTACCATCAAGATGGAACATGATTTTTCGGTTTGACTCACCATGGATGTAACACCCCACTATCTCGGTGCTATTCTAAGTAGTGACCATGACTAAAGGATCACGACCACGACCTTTATAATCTATTAAAGGATACTAACAGCTAGTTTTTAAAGAACCAATGCTAGATTGCCTATGTCACTAGTCGTTAAAAACATTTGAAGATTGCAACCAAGAAAGGCAAAATCTAGAGAAAAAAGTAGATCTTAATCGTGACTTTTTATCTTTAACATGACTTGCCTCTGACAAGCATTTAATGTCGGATTTGCCACCACACATTAGATATTTGCACACAAGTTTAATTGTACTGTCTCTTTTGTGGTTGGAACTTATAAATACCCCAAATGCAAGAGGATAACATTTAATTATAGCAAAACTCTTGCAATTTGATTTCTTAACACTTTAACTTATTTAATCTTTATATTTGAGCTGTTGAAGGTTAGGTGTGAGCCTTAAACACCTTGGGCCTGATTTTTTAAAGTGAGCTTAAGTGATAAAAACTCTTGTGTAAGGTTGTGTGTGAGCCTTAAACATAATTATAAAAGGTTTTAGTGTGAGCCTTAGGAAAACACTTGTAAGTTTGGTGTGAGCTTGTAAAACACCATTGATACTTAATGAAATACCTCATTAAGGAATTGGGGAGTAAACATAAGGTTTGTTAATACCTGAACTACTATAAATTGCGTGTGTTAATTTTCCTCCTAATCTTTCTCTAACTTTTAATAGCTTACACTCCCTCCAAAAATTTAAATTTCCTATTAATTCAATCCCCCTTCTTAGTGCACAAAGGCCACCAAGTGGTATTAGAGCAAAGGTCTCAAAATTTATCTTAATTGTTTGATAAAAGATCACAACATAAGAAGGAATCCACACTCACCTCATGCCATTCTTTAATGGATTTGACTATGATCATTGGATGTATAGAATGAAGATCTATCTTGATAATGATATGGTGGGATATTGTAATAAATAAGTGGAAGCCACCTTTTAGGGTAGTGGATGGTAGTGAGGAGTTACATCTAAGAGAAGAATGGGTTGAGGCCATAGGAAGGCAAATGACAAGAACAATAAAGCAATAGCAATCATCTTAAGTTCTATATTAAGAAATGAATGTGGAAGAGTTTAACATTTTTACACCTCTATTGGAAAATGGAGACTATGAAGGCACTATGCAAGTGAAATCAAGTAGATTGGACATTTATGTGATAGAGTTTGAGTTCTTAATGATGAAAAAAATGAAACCATTACCAAAGTGACAAATAAACTCCTTGCCATTGTAAACAATATGAAGAAGTATGGGAGAACTCTCACAAACCATGAGGTAAATAATAAAATCTCAAAACGCTTCTTTTGGAAAAATTTATGGCTAGGGTGTGTAGTATTGAAGAGTCCAACCAAGACATTAGCAAAGTACCAACCGATGTCTTCATTAGAAAGCTTCCTACTCATGAGATGGTGATAAAAAAAGATTAAGAAATGAAGAGGATGATAGTATAAGAAGAAAAAGGAGAGGAAAAGACTTTTGCTCTCAAGTCCCCTAGTAAAGACAAAGAAGTGAAAGAAAGCTTGAGTGAAAGTGATGAAAGTGTGAAGGAAGAAAAAGTGTTTGCCATGCTCTTTAAGTGATCCAAGGAGCTTATGAAGAGAAGAAAGGAAAGAAGAAACCTCAAAAAAGCGTCATCTAACTTCAAAGAGAAGAAAAATAATATGACTTGCTTTGAATGTGGGAGCAAGGTCACATCAAATTTGATTGTTCTAAACTTAAAAAGAACAAGAAGTGGGACAAAGAGAAGAAAAAGGCTTCAAAGAAACTTGGGATGATGACTCAAGTGAAGAGGAAGAAGATGATGAGGTTACTAACTTTTACTTTATGGCTCAAGTGGACTCCTTCAATGAGGTAAGACTTTTGTCTAATCTTATGTTGATATTGATTCTTATAAGGATAAGAATGATGAACTACTTGAAGCCATGTCCTTAAGATATGATAAATATAAATTCGAAATGAAAGTTTATAATAAAAAATATTTTAAACTTGAGGATGATTTCAAAAGTTTAAATGATCATGCTTGTAACTTGAGAACCTCTAATGAGTAACTCAAGCAGTCTTTAGAACAACTTTCTAAAACTCCATTCTCACTTGATTCTTTAAGAAAATAAAATAATTATTTAAAAAATTATGTCATTGAATTGAGAAATTATATTTCAAAAGTTCACAAAGGGAGAGAAACTTTAGGTACACTTATTATATCTCAAAGACCACCCCTTCAATGGTGCTTCTTCATCCACTTCTTATCCTTCCACTTTGATTAGAGCTTCCATACCTCAAACTTATAGCATGGAGGTGATTAAGAAGAAGAATGTTTTAAGCACTATGGCTCCCATGCCTAAGAGCTAGGGAAAGGCAAACCCAAAGCTTAAAGGCCAAGTCGTAAAGAGTTAATCATGCATTCATGTGCCAAAAGAGGCATGCATAAAGACACACGCCTCCTACTCCTCACCACACATGTTCTTACATACATACACATGGCAATGGCATAAGAAGGCTCCTTACTCAAGCTAACATGACTCATAGGAGAAAGACTAATAATTCTAAACTTTAATGCACTATTGTATAAGATATGAACATATTAATGTATTTTATGACATTAGGAAGGCACATCTCATACTTTCGGCTTGTTTGGATTGATGGTTTATAACGGGTTGAAAAGGTTATTAATGGAATGAAATGGATGGGTTTGGTTTGGAAAGAAAGTGTTAAATTATATGTGTTTGGGATGGTAGGAATGGAAAAGAATGATTTGAGATTAATTTTGTTTGTTTGCAATGGAATGAAATTGAATGTTAACTTAAAATTGACAAAAATACCCTTAAGTTAATGATTAATTTAATTTAATTAAGAATATTATGTGACTTGATTTAATCTAATGTATTTAATTATGAGAAATTAAATTCTTATATGAGAATAATTTTATTAATTTTGAGAAATCAAATCATTTATGAGAAATATTTCATGCCATGAAAATAACTAATTATGAATGATTTGTTATTTAATTTAAATAAATTTCATATTAATTTATTTAAGTGAAAATATTATATTTATATTTAAGAGAATTAATATAAACATGTTAATTTATATATTTTATGAAAATTAATTTAATTATGGATGAAGAATTCAATTTTATGAAAATTAAATATTTTGGGCATAGATTTTAATTATAGGAATTTTGATTATTATATTAATATCATCTTGATTATTATTATCATTAAATTAAACTAGAAATGAAAAAATGAAAAAAGTCAAAAAGAAAAAAGAAAAGAACACATTTTGGCTAAAAG